>VNJW01001597.1:0-30796 GCA_008042615.1 Drosophila auraria | reverse complement strand
GAACTAGTCTCTCAGTTTTTAAGCTATCGGGCTGAAATTTTCAGCATAGTCTTATTTCATTGGCACGCAGTATATATGTCGGAACGGCCGAATTCGGACCACTATATCTTATAGCTGCCATAGAAATGATGGCGAAATTAATGTAAAAAAAATTTTAACTTCTCTGTTTTTCAACGAATTTCTATAAATTTCGAGATATAGTCGTTTTTTATAGTCTTAGAATTACGGTTTTAATTTCATTAAGATCGGACAACTATATCATATAGCAATTTTCAGCATAGTCTTATTTCTTTAGCACGCAATATATATGTCGGAACGGCCAAAATCTGACCACTATATCTTATAGCTGCCATAGAAATGATGGCGAAATTAATGTAAAAAAAATTTTAACTTCTCTGTTTTTCAACGAATTTCTATAAATTTCGAGATATAGTCGTTTTTTATAGTTTTAGAATTACGGTTTTAATTTCATTAAGATCGGACAACTATATCATATAGCTGCCATAGAAGGGATCGGTCGATTTATATGAAAATGTAAAATTCTACATGTAAAATGTAAAATTTTACAAAATTTACATAATTTGACATTTTTTTTTTTAACATTACCAAAATGGATCGATTGTCAATATTCCCATTGCAGACTGCAAGGGTATACAAACTTCGGTTTACCGAAGTTAGCTTTCTTTCTCGTTCTTGATTGAAAATGAATAATATCAAAATGTTTTTTATAATAATTCCATTAGATAAAAGGCGTACAGATTAATATTTTATAATTTATTTGTGACTTTTGCTAAATGTAATTAAAGAAATTAAATATTAAATAGGTCTTGACATGGAATTTTTAATATTATAATTATATTTTTGTTATTAAATGATCCAATGTTCAATAAACAATTAACAATATTTTCCTAAGAATCTTCCCTTATTACAGATATTGAATATTTCCAGCAAAATCAAATCAATCAAAATCTATCTATGTTCAGAAAAGAAAATCATTGCTACCCAGCAAACTCATTTCCAAAGAGCAAAGATTTCCATAATCCCCTCAGTGACCATGCAAATTTGTTGAAAACAAACATGTTTTCGATTAATAATTTGAAGCCGCTTAATTAATTTGGTTGAAAGGCTGGCCAACAAATTAAAACATTTACGGAACCAATGTTTTTTTTTTGGGGTTTGGTTCCGCGGTGGTAAAATGGTAAAATGCTCCACACGAAATGGCAGTAATTCGATCATGTTTTCGGCTTGTTCAATATGTGTAATCGTGTTCTGTGCCATTTATCTTGTGACCTGCATCTAATGCAGCCGGCAGAGCGGCCCCAGCGCTATCGTAGGTACATTAAAATATTTCCAGTGCGCTGTCTGCTGTCTATAGGATATTTATACACGGGGGCCAACAGGAAAAAAATAATGAAAAAGAACAGGGAAAAAAAAACACAATGAGGGCGGCAACCTAAACGAGTTTACCAAAAAACCCAGGCCCAGGTCTAGGCCCGAACCCGAAACCGAACCCGAGTCCGAACCCCAGACCAGAACGCGGAGCAGATGTTGAACCCATTTCTCATATTAACCTCCTGCATGGAGTCGGAAAAACTTGAGATTTGGCCGAGGGGCCCACGTGGTGACACACTTTTCCAGGCTTAGTCACGTCTCGCTATGACGAAGCCAGAGCCGGAGCCAGAGCCGGAGCTGTAGCTGGAGCCGCACTTCATCCTGGCTCTGGGTCTGGCTCTGGCCCTGGCACATCCCACACTTAAATGGGGTCAACCCAATAATGAGGACGATGTACCGCGAGAGAGATGGCTTATCCAATATCCAAATGCCATAGGTTGGCTACGCCCTAAATCGCAGATCGAAGCCACTAGTTGAGTATGCTTTATGGGCCTTCGATTAGGCCTTACCTTGAACATACTCTGGCTCGGTCTTGGTATTATAACCTCTTTGACCTACACATATTAATTCTAATGATGACGATGGCCTGACCTTGTGACCAGGCGGCCAAAACAAATACAGACAGGCCGCGGAAGGAGTCGTCCACTAAGTATCGAATCGAACACGTAAAAAATCCATTACCATTTCCACTACCACGCATATTTAAGTATATATAAATATATGTATTTAGTAGGTATATAAACAATTTCGATTTCAAGTGCATGATTGAATCGTTACTTTATAGTCCCTAAGTCGCAATTACCTCATTTTGATTGTATTCCTTAGTTAATGTTGAATTTGTTGCGCTCCATTACTTTTTGGGAGGTTTTCCCTTGAAGCACTTTAATTTGAACTTTTTAGCGGTTGTAACTTATTTAGGAAAAGTCATTTTTTGTATTTATTATTTATATTTTTTGCTTTTTACTATAAATCGTTAAATAAATATTAATTTTATATTTAATAAATGTCAGGAAGAACGTGTTTTACAGACATTTATTATTTTGCTTGGTAAATAAGATTTGTGTCATGAATTGCCGTATTGATTTATTTTTCAAGTCGGCAAGAGTCTTTTTCTAAGATTTATTTCTTTCTATTTATATCATACTACAGTTAACTACTAAATATATGTTTTTTTATAATTGATTCTAAGTAAAAGTAGCTTAAAATTTATTTCAAAACTTCTTTAAAATTTCTTACAAATAAATTCTGGGTTTTTTATCTTTTTCTTTATTTAAATCTGATCAACATAATTTCCAATTTATTAAATAAACATTAAAGTAATCGCTGACAAAACAACCGAAATGTCTCACTTAAAAAAACACAATTGACAGCAGTAAAACAAATGTCATGTTGTTATTCCAAATTCAATATTTGGCCATAAGTTCGGGGCTTTCACTGTCATGTTAACTTTGGCCGCATGGAAATCCAAGTGCACACATTTCTATATAGTAGATATATAGAGCACAAATCACGCGATGCGCTTCGGCAGCGGAACTTTGACAGCCTGCAACATGTGGCTCGGTTAAACAATAAGTATAGTTAAACCAAAAAAAAAAAAAAATAAAAGTCCCTGCATTGGTGCAATTTAGTTTTATGGCCCCTTATCGGCGAGAGTGCCAGCAGGTAACTCTTTGCATCTGGCAAGTTGCCGCGAAGACAGAACTTGGCCATAAGATTAAAAGCCATTCCACGAAAAGCCAAGCTAAGTAAATGAATTGAAAGTTTTCACACGTACTCGTATGTCTGAGACCCTTTGTCGATGCTCTATTTAGGAAGTGGTTACTAGATCATCTCGTGCGGCTTATCTGCGCTAACAAAAACACTTTAGCAGGGGGCTGGAATCGAATTCGGAGGTACAACAACCTCGGAGTCGGATCCGCCAAGGCACCCAGCAGTTAGCAAGCGGCTCCGTCTCCACTTTCTCAAATTATTTTTAGGGTAATCAATAGAACGAGGCGGAGGCAAGAGAAAGAGTTCACTGCCTGAAAAATAATTAATCTGGCTTTTGTTGAAAATGTTCGGGCATGTGGCCGATTTTTCGCCCGTCTGACAGACAGCCTTGTCGTGTTTATATTTCTTCCGAATAAATCAAGTTTATTGACCTTAGTTATCTGCACATTTCTTGATTTTAATTTTGTTTATAAGTGTGGGGAAATTATATTATTAGGGATTAACATCTTACACGTTTCTCCTAGATATTATATAATGAATTTGATTGTAAAATAATTAAGAAATCTGGTTCTGTGTCACGAAGGTATTAACTTTGATTGGGCATTTAAAAGTTATTAAAAAGTCAATTTTTCGATACACTGAAATATGATATTTAAGCTTTAGAATTTCTTTGAACATCAAATCTTTATTTCCCTAACGAACGTGTTTAAAATGACGCCTAAAATAGGTGTTTTGATTTATGGAAACATTTAATTATTAAGCAATTATTAACACTTTTAACGCAATTAATGGATTTTTTGATAACATTCCGTTGTATAATCATTTAGCACTCGTGGTATTTCATACTACAGAACCGAATATGTAGAAAAAACGCGTCTCAGCTGCGCGAAAAACTTTGGAAAACCCGCTCGCTACCGCTTGGCTCGGAGTCTTGACCACGTCTAAAGGTCTTTGAATTTGATTTGCATGCGAGCGGCACTAACGGCCAAAGGACGAAGGACCTCCACTGGAAGGTTGTGGGCTGAATTTGTGGAAACTACCGAGGAGTACAACCCTCCCTTTGGGAATGTCCGAGTAAATTAATGAATTAAGCCGCGATTTATACGAAGCCCGGCCGTAAGTGTATACACTTACAAGGTGTTTCGGCGAACCCTCGGCCCGTATACGGGTGAAATGTGGCTCCGGAGAATGTCATTGAGACACCCTAATCCAATTTGCATACATATTCCCGAAGTGACCTCTCTCTATTTTTCCACAATCGCCGGGGCCCAACGCCATGGTTACCGGCCATGGTCAAAACACGCTACTGGACTTTCCATTAATTTATACAACAGGATGAATGGTGGCATGAATCCTGGCTGAATCGGCTATACATAGTTCGTTGGTTTATATATATGGAATCTCAGGTGGTTGGAGCTCGGGCTGTCCGAGGTCCGAGGTCCGAGGTCTGAGGTCCGAGGAGTTTTTCCACACCTACACCTCGCTCGCTGTGGGTTCGTGAAAGGCAAACTGAACGAAATGTTTGGGTTTCCGGTTTGACTTGTTGAGGTTTTATTTGCATGCAAGCTCTGCTCTTAACCGCCGATTGTGGGGAGTTATTGGAATACTTAATTATTCCTATTCCCTATTGGCTCTCCCCCTTTCGCTTGTTCTCGCATTCACGCAATCCACGCACTGACCCCAGATCGCAAATCAAATTCCGCTTTAATGGCCAAATTCCCTTTCAACGAGATTTCTTTGGATTTACGTGCATCCGAATCCGAGCAAAGGGCTGGTGAATTTTTTGAAATAGCCCTAGCCCAATTGGGGTCAGCCACCTGAGTAGTGTGAGTGTGTACCGCAAGCAACGTGTTTTCCAATAAAAAATGATTTATGAATTGCCTCAACTTTCCTTAAAAAAACGCGCATAGATTAGGGGGAAATATTTTATTGGGAGCATGCCTAAGACCTTTGATTATCCTTGGGCTTATGGGAGCTTATATAAGTTATGAGCTGTTTATATTTCTTACAATTTTATAGCTGTGAGCTTCAAGGACACAAGTAACATGTTATTAATTTATATTGCCTTTCATGTTTTTTCACATTTTTATTGGCTTGTTAAGTGTTTATTTGAATTCTTTCTACTATTTATACGATTTTTACGAAAGCTACCTTTCACAAAAACATTTTTAATATCTTTAAATTGTTTTTATTCTAATATGGTTCCAAGGTTCCACAAAGATTAGGTAAATAAAACCAATGCTAGGAATTTACTTGTGCAAAATATTAACTCCATTTATAAATAAAACATTATTAATGGTATAAATTTTAAATAAATTTACTGGATTACTTAAAGCAGTATTCAATTTTAAAATAAACTTTTTTATACTTCCTTAAAATAACTGTCTGTGCTGTGGATAAAACAGCTCCAATAAGAAACTGTATTAATTTCTAATATAAAGACAAGTCCACATGAAAGTTTCCTTGTCTAGTTAGAAGTTTTGGAATATTTATTGGGAACAATTTTTATTTAGTTCAGTATACCCTACGGGAATTTGAGTCTTATCTATTTTCTTAGTGACTTAAGTAGTCTTTATTATAATCCCTCAAATGTACTAAGAACCTCCAAAACTTGGCTGCTATACATTTATACACTTTAGGTAATAACTTCCTTTGAGAGCTCGACATGATAAAATTTATATTTATTGGAGCTCAAGCTTCCTTCCCTGAAATTACCCTATATATCCACTTCCCACACATCCTGTTCCAAATATTGTTCACAGAAAGGGCCAATGTCGCACGCCACATATTTCCCGGGCGTTAATTTGAGTGCCTCAAGCAAAGGTGTTTAGACCTCTCACCTGTACAAATGTTTTGGGCCCTTTCTCACATTCTCTCATATCAACGGCAATTTACATACTCAAGCCATATTCGATTTATTCATGCAGGACGACGACGGAGGCGAAAGGAATTCCTCAAATTGTTGCACACTGCACATGGCCGAGTCGGCAGAAGACTCACTCAGGGGGACACTCACCGCGAGGGTCGAGGACCGCCGACAGAAGGTCCCGATGCGCCCCATGGATGATGACCAGGAGATGGCACGTGGGGCAGGGACACGTGGCGGCGGGACAAGAGATGGACACCAAAGCGAGCACTCCCGCCGATTCGCACTGGCAGCCCGGCGAGAAGTTAAAATCGAAGTTGGCAAAGGGCGTCCGCATGGCGCGATTTCCGATCGCTCCCTCAGTCTCTCGAACGAACACTGGCCAATGTTCGCGGAACGATTGCGACTCCGACTCCCGCCGACTCCTCCGATTTCTCCGGTGCTCAAGTGCCGACTGTCAAAGCAAATAAAAATAACAAAATGGCCTCACCTGTATCCTGGCAACATTCATTAAAACACCTCCGAGCGGCGCCGTGCCGAATTTGGAGGCAGAAAAGAGGCGCGAATCGCTGGGATTGCACCAGGAGAAACATGTATGTAGTTGCATTTATTATTTCATTGATATAGTTTACTAACTTTAAATATGAAGGAATTTGTGGGTGTGTAAGATGGTGTAATTCTGAGTTGGAATCTATAAACTTTATTTCTTATTATATAAGGGGTTGGGTGAAAATAAATAAATAAATAAATTATTAGAACTTAAGATAGTAAAAATTCGATTAAGAAAGCGTATCCCTCTTGCTTTGTAGTTTCTCCTCCTAAAAGTTACCACAAAAAATAAGTAAAAATAGTTTAAGAGATTTTTATTCAGTTTTTATTGGTGAAAGATTTCCTAGATTTTTTTCCAGTGCCAAACTGGGCTTTGGATATATGGATATTAATCCATTTGCAGTCGCGGCTCTGCATAAGACAAATCGGGCAGCGGAACCGATTTCTCGGCCAACTTGCGACGCTGCGAAACGAGCGCATTATTTAATAATACCGTTTGTTTATTGAATCGCAGTCAAAACTTTTGGCACAGACGGAAACCCAGCGCCCCCCCCAGGGACCCGACCCCCGATGGCCCTTTATTTCCTCCGACTAGTTCGCCGCAAGTTGCTGATTTTGGGCGGCGCAGGGTGGGGCGCTCTTCCGAGTTCCCAGTTGCTCCTGGAGGGGTTGGAGCATGGGAATGGGAGTAAGAGTGGGAGTGGGTATGGGTATGGGGTACCGGCGGTGCAGTCGTCGACGGCAACGGCAAAAGCACCGCCGGCATGTCTGTCACACCCCGAAAAGTGAAATAGCTTCTGTCAATATTCTGTCAATAGGCACATGTTTTCCGATGCCGAGTGGGTGGCCTGGCAGTGGCAGTGGCAGGCGGGGATTGGGATTCGTATTGCCAAACTGGGAGCCAACGGGGGGCTGGCTGTGTGTTGCCTGGCCTGTGCCGGAGCTGTTGATGGCGCTGTTGCTGCGTTTTCCCTTTCGCCTGATATTTAATCGATCTCCTGGCAATGAACATAGATCAATATTGCGTTTTGAAAGCGAGTTCTTTTTTGGGGCTCGACCCATTTTTGAGACTAGTCCTGGGTAGAGTATGCCTTGGGTACATTTATATTTAAGCGGGATTTGTACCTTTGTTTTGAATAACATATCTTTTGTCATATACATTTTTATTCTGTTTTACAAGATATTATCTTACCTAACCTAATATAGGAAAACACAGCGAACTTAAAACTACCGGTTCGAACAACTTTATAATACAGAAGAAATGTTTAAAGCTTAGTTTAATGTTAATAGTTTTATTAAGAAAATTATTCATAAGAATATAATCTCCTTTATTTATTTAAATTAATACCATTTACCAAATTTGGTTTTACAGGAGCTATAAATATTCTAAAAGTGTTTATAGGTGATTTAAGATTTCTGTAAGCCCCGATATAAATATTTCTTGGCTTCAATTGCACATAGCTAATCCCTACAATTTTAATTTCTAAAATAAGCATTTTCTTTCATTAATAATAATTTACTTAAAGCTTTTCTTTTATAATTTCCCGTAAATCCTAACCCATGAACTATTTCAATTCCTTAGGCCTTTGAATTACTCTAAAGCCTGTGTATTTTTCAATCATAAAGTTTATGTTCACACCTATTTAAGCCAAGTTGTTAAGGCCTTTCTTTGCCCTTGTTTACTTGTTAAATAAAGACGTCGCCACATTTATCTGCATAAACTTATAGCGCAAAGTATCTCATCGGGCAAGGAAAGCAAGACCCAGCCGTCTAGGGTCAAGTAAGTACACTCCAGAGCTCATGTATGTACATCTGTGTGGAAGCAGACAAGGATCTGGAATTGTGGACGAGGTACGGAGCTGGTCTTGGATATGGGAACCGAACGGAACCGGCAGCTCCATGCTCCATGGCTCCATGGCTCCAACACTTTTCTTTGGCCGGCGGCCATTCCATCCATGCACCATAATTTTCAATAGCTATTCAAATTCTTTGAAGTTCTCGAGGTCACCTAACGGATGCGAGGCATTGAAATTGATCCAGGCCATGAGCAGAGCATCGCCACTCGCAGTTGCCACTGCCAACTGTGCTGGGTTTTTGGCCACCAAACCGGATAGTTGGCTCTCGGTTAGTCCCTTGCAGCTCTTGGGTCTTTGTTTGTGTGTGCCGCGGCCAAGATGCATCATCACATCGGGCCTGGCTCAATCGAATCAGCAGCAGCAGCTCTATCCATCCCGGATCCCAGCCTATCCCGCACATTTATCTGGCGAGCAATTCCAATTTCGCCGGCTGCCATCCGAATAATCACTGGTTTTTCGACCAATCAGCAGATTAAATTGCATCAAGATGCTTACTTACTTAAACCAAAGTTGTTCTTATATTGAATTCCTATAAGGCCGCAGGACTTTAATTAAGATAGCAGGCTTCCAGAATCGAATTCCTCAATTCAGGCTAATTAATTGTGTTTTCTGTAAAAGCTTACTAAGTATCCATTAAATGGATGTTATGGGAAATACGTGGGGTACCGCCTCCGATTGCTTTCCTCAATAAAAGAGGAATTTAAAGTATTTTTTATAGTTTACGGTATTTTTCATACTTTTAGAGGGGTTTCAGGTTACCAACACTGAGTATTTGTCGTGGGATCTTCTGGCCCTTGTTCCCCAACTGGTTAAGGCTAACCTAATCTTGGACACTAAATTAATAAGGATGTCAGCATGTCCGACAAAGTAGAAACTTCAAGAATATCTGAACATATTTTTTATCAGTTTAATGCAAACAAGTACAAGTGCCGCTATTAAGGAAAAAATCTTGACTTCCCGAGGAAATACGTAGATGCGTAAAAGTAATCAGTTTTTTAATGGAAACTTAAGTATACAGATCAGGTTACGATGAGAAAAAATGCGAAATAATGGGATCCTCCTCTCGGGTAACGGTGGTGTCATCAAGGTAACGACCTTAAGAAGAACAGATGTTAAGTCCAGCGAATTTGCATACTTGAACCGAAACCAAAGCCAAAGCCAAACCCGCCCAATATAGAGCTTAGTGCCGAGAGTTGGTGTTAAGTATGAGCACGAAAATGAGCAAAAAAAAAAAAAGAAGGTAATGAACCAGTACCAGTACCAGCTCATGGTCGCATATTAGCATCCTGCGGAGTACTTCATTTGCGCGCCGGTGCGCTGCCTAAGCTTCTTGGTTAGCTCGCTCAAGCATCTCTCCTCCTCCGGTTTGGGCCAGGCCGAGATGCAAATGAAATATGCGCCGGCATTAAGAGCAGAATTACAAATTTCAGAGGAGTGCGAGCAGCAGCTGCTGCTGGCTATATGGAGATGTGGCTGCACCATGGCTCTTTGGCTCCATGGCTATGTGGCGCTCACGATGGCGATGGCTATGGCGCTGCCTTCTGCACGGTGGCCATTTCCTGGCATTTTAACTGGTTTTGTTTGACGGTGGTTACAATTAGCGGCTATTTAAATTGCCACGCATGAGCCGCTATTAATTACGGAACGATGGCACCGCAGCCGAAACCGAGAAAAAGTTGTTTATGGCCCGGTATGCGGAGCAGAGCGGAGTAGAGAAGAGCCGAGCCGAGCGGAGTGGAGTGGACCTGGCTAACCGTTAAACGGAAGCTCAAATGCCTTTCAAGTACCGAAGTTCAGTTCACACAAACCGAGCTTAGAATCCGATACCTGGCAGCGGGCAATCTTAATTGCTGCATTAAGAAATACAGATATTTATTGGTTTAATATATAAACATATAAAGAAATTATATAGGCAGCAAGATCCTTATTGATAAGTTTAAATTAATATCCCCGCATTAACTACAGTACAAGCATTTAAGAAAAATAAACTCAGTTTCGTTTTTAAGCTCCTTCCTGCTTGTTGAACATCCAAAGCCCACTGATTTGGACTCGGGGGAATCACATTTTATCAAAGCAGCAATTTGCACCTATCAGTCGATCGGCCATCGGTTGATTGGTGATTGGTGTCCCTTTTCTGAGCCGCGCTTTTTATTTTCCCATGACACTCGGCTCGTCTTGGCCTGACTTGGCGGCTCGGCCTCATCGCAATCACAACTAATGCACAGCTCCGAGTATCGGACTATGGCGTATGGAGACTCTAAATGTCGAATGAAGTCAGCGATAAATTCAGCTGGTTGATTAGCTGTTGGAGCAATAAATCCATCGCTTCACACCGCCACAAGTAATTGCCGACAAAGCGTCTTCGTCGCCGTCTTCATCTCCATCTCCATTTCGACAAAAAAGCTCAAGACGGGACTCGGATCCAGTCCGTCCATCGTCCATCCATCTATTCTATCGGACTCTGGGGCTCCTCAGCGACTCCCATCTCCCCTCTTCTGCCTCGCAACTTCCCTCTCCGATTCCCGACGACTTTCCTGAGTAAGAATGTGTGCTGGCCAATATTTTATCAAACCTGACATTTCCTCGTGTAGCTCCGATTATGGAGGCCGGGTTGCGACGAGGTCGCCGGAGAGCGGCATTGATTGCCACTGCCCATGTGTATTTATTCCGCTGCTTATGTTTATGTTGACATTGACATATCTCGCGTCTTATCGGTTTGCAATAAGTGTACGCTGGCCATCGCGAAACCACTGCAGAAATGAGCCTAACCGAGCCGAGCCGAGCCGGCATCGCTTTAACGTTCTGCCAATGCCGCAGTGTCGCCATCCGCCATCGAGGAGTCGAGGACGCTGGCGACAACTCCAGTGCTCGCTCATTGGAGCCTGGCCTCAGGTAATATGGACAATGACCTGCCGCAACGAACGAGTTTTGATCATTGACGGTGTTAATCTGTTGTTTTTTAAGAAAATTAGAGAATTTAATATATATTAAGGGGTCGGAGGTTATAACAGTATTTTATTTGCACATTTTATGACAACTTTAGAGTTTTAATACAATGTTTAGAGTCTTTGGACATCATTGTATTCCTATATTTAACTTTATAAACGGCCAAGAATGAGTCTTAGACTAAAATAAAGCGTAATTTGATTAGTTTTAAGATGTATAAAATTTTTGTTATTAATTATAAGAACCAGGAAATAAATAAATGATATTCTAAGAAGACTCTTCAAGCTTCAAGGTTATTTTAACTTTAAAACAAAAAAGAAGACAATAAGATATGAAATAGTTTACGATTTTGTCTTTATTAGCTTATGTTATGGTTCACATTATTTTAAGGACGGGATTCTCTTTAAATTTTAAGGCACCTAAGAGCACAACTCGCTCATCACTAAATAACTAATATTAATACCAATTTGCACTGAATAATAATGACTGTTATGGCCATATATAAATATTTAAATACGTTTTTAACTAAGTACAATCGGTGGCCAATTTTCTAATGCTGAGCATATAAGGCTTTGCGGTCAAGAATAATATTTACATAAATATTTAAATAAAACTAAGTGCACCAGGTAGCATCAAATTGGCATTTGTTGTAGAACCACTGGGTCATCCAAGCGTTCCTCTTTGTCATGTTTGTGGTTTCCTCAACCAGATTAAACCTCTCCAAGTCCAGCTAAAAAATATGAGTATATATTTTAACGAGAGTTTAAATTAAAATGAAATATCTTACTTACAATTGGTTTGGGGAAAAGCCGCTTCATGTCAATGCGATGCAAGTGCTCCTGGTGAGCCTGCTCCAGCATCTTATACTGCGAACCACTGAGGCAGGCCAGGCAGAGATCACACTCGTCCTTGTTGCAGGACTTGTCACAGTCGTGGGCGGCGCATTTGTTCAAGTCGGTGGCCAAGTTTTTGTCAGCTGTGAGCATTTCGCTGTTTTCTCTGAATACAAAATAAATGTATATTTTAGAGTGAGAAGTTTATATATAATAAAATATATTAACTTACAAGCTGCCACCTGTTGCGCTGAGAGGACGAATTCCAACCAGATTGAAGACACTGTAGAGAACCTGTTCGTACAGCAGCGAGTTGGGCTTGAAGTGCGCCGAGGAGAGATTGGGCGACATGTTGGCCTCCATGAGGTAGACCTTGAGATCCTCATCGATAAACAAATCAAATCGCATCAGATCAAAGAAGTTGTGCGTCTTGTAGGAGCGCAGAATATTCATGATGTCCTTCTCCTTGGCTGCTATCGTGGTGCGGACTATGTGCTCCACTTGGGGCCAGATCTTGGCGGGATTCATGCCCTGATCCCTTACGTAAGCCTCGAAGACGGTGCGCATGCTGCCGCCGAATCGATTGTAGAACTTCCTCAGCGAGGGAACCTCCCAGGTGGGCAGATAATCGTCGCCCACGATGTACTTGTCCACATTGTCGGCATCGAAGGGATAGTACTTCACGGGGCAGTACCGGAACAGGACATCCCCCGTGTAGATATACGCTCGCAGGGGATTAATGGAAGTTATGACCACATAGACCCCAATGTCGAACTTGTGGCCATCCACGAGGAAGGGTCGCTGCACGAACTCCTGCACAAAGGAGTCATTGGAGCCAAAGGCAATGTCCTTCGGTTCCCGCACCTTGATGTGCCTGTGCTCGTTGTGCTTCTGGACGAATAGCGCCTGCGGATTGTCGCGGGCGTAGTCCAGGAACTCCTGCCGCTCCGCTGGCAGTCGGAAGGCGCGTGGCAGAAACGGGAGCTTCGTGGTGCACAAATCCACCTTGTTGGTGAGGTAGCCGCAGCCCGGAAAGTGGTTCACCACCTGATTCTTTCCGAGACTCTTCAGGGTTGGATGCGTGAGGAAGGGATAATCGTGGGCCCACAAAAGGTTCCAGCTATCATTCACGCCCACCCGCCGATATCCGAATCTCTGGAGCACACTTTCCACGTGCACCAGGTGCTCCTCCGTAAGACTTCGGCCGAAGATGGCGTATGTGGCCGCGGTTGGCAGCTGATCTTCCGCAGCATCCGGCAAGAGCCGGGGGAAAAACCTGTTGGCGTGTGGCAACAGTTCCAACACCACCGCTGTGGTCACTGTGGCGGCGAGGAAAATCATAATTGGCAGCAATCCAATGCTAAGTGTTGGTTTCTCATGATTCTCCTCCGATGATTTGGCCAACTGAAAAAAAGAGAAAGTTTTTGTTTGTTCAAATAAAAGCGATTTGAATATGGCAAAAACTCACTTTGCTTTTAGATTCCACTAGCTCAGGAGCACTGTCTTCCATCTCGGCATCCATTTTTAGCCGAAGCCAAGTGCTATTTTAAAGTACCTACAAGTGCAAGCGACTTATTTAAAACAACCTTTAAATCACGATCTCCACGGCAACAACAGAGGGAAATTCCCAGACTGTCATTCAAACACAACGCCGCCACAACGGTGCGCATGTCAGCTGTTTGTAAAATTTCCCTTTATGGCGGGAATTTGAAAGGTCCATCTCTGGTGAAAGGTTGAGGGAAATTTGTGGCAGCAAAGTTTAATGCCTTTAAAAAAGTGAAAATAAATTATTTCATCGGCTTTTCCTATCCAGAAAAGAAGTTCTTTTATAAATAAATCTTAAATCCCTTTAATTGCATTAAAACACAATTTAAGTTACCTTAAAAACCTGTAATAATTTACACTTTAAAAATGTAATCTCTTATAAGGTTCCCCTTAAGATTTTAGTTTAAAAATTAAACACATTAATTTTTTCTTAACTTTGAATAAAACCTTTGTTTTATCTCAGAGCCCATTACGAAACATTTCAAAATAAATATGAATTAACATAATGCCACTTGAATATTTTTAAACACATTTTTTGTTCTTTTACATTTCTTTGTTCATATTTATATTTCTTGCAGACTCGAGGAAATGAGTAAACGTAACAAGGACACTGCCGAGAAAAAAAGGATTCAAGCTCTAAAGGCACTGTTCAAAAAAGTGGTCCGCATTGTGAGCCTTAACAATCCCTGGATCGATCATGATAATAACGATGAGGAACAGCAGTATTCGACCAATGTCAAAAAGAATATATCCATGGTTATCCGATCAAGGTACAAGACTGGGATTCTTACTGCGGCGGTAATCAATATTTTATACTTCTTATAAAAATATATATTATTCTACCAAATATGTAATTCAGGAGAAAACTATAATTCGGACTCCGCATAAATCGCGCACAATTCCGGAAAGAAGGAAATTGTGCTCCTTGTTTGCTACGCTCAGGTGCTTGGCTCGTTTTACTCCAGTAACTTGAATTCCGCTTTAAAGTATTACAATGTTTTAGATTAAACCTTTTTAGAAAATGCGTGCCCGCTTAGTTCCAGTGATGAGGCTGCTGCCCATTAATGCTGGTCGAAATATTATGAAAGAATCAGATGTTCCTATCACAGTCTTCTTTATACTCGTTGGGGAAGTCCAAATGATTAAGGGCGAGGATAGTGAGGTGAGGATTTTATCGAGGATCTATTGAATTACCATTTAACTATTGAAATTCCTTCAAATATTCTCTGTCAAATAGGGCAACGAACTGGTGGAGGCCATTTTCGGTCCAGGAGATCTAATTGGGGATGTTGAACTCTTGGAAGGCTGTAATCGAACCCACACCTTTAAGGCATCAAGTAAGCATTATTAAGGAATTATTTTTAAACCTTAAAAAGGATTGATTTGAAATGAAATAATATTTATTTGTTGTATTTATTAACCTATTTAATTGAGCATTAGCCTTACGTTTCTTAAGAATCAAACGTATCAGTTATACTTTGTTTTATGTGCTGATAGCCGTAATTTGATTTATGAGTCAATTGACAACGCAATTTATTCAGAAACTCATCTTATCATGGGTCACATACTAAATAATATATGCACTCGATTCTTTCATTAACACCAAAGAATAAATCTAAAAATCATTCCGTTCCACTCCCAATCTTTTCGCACTTAACGATGATAAGAAAATGAAGTTTACCTAAACTGCAAACATTTGTGTCTCATGTCGAAATAAATGGGAAATACATAGCCCAATCACGCGATTTATACATAGCACTGTGTGTATTTGGTTTACTTGGGTATTTGTTGTGTTTTGTTGCTTCATTTGCGATTGCCTGTACCCACCAATTTAATCAGCAATAAACAACGTTAAGTCCTAATTCGATTCAATCAAAATGAATAACAAAATACCCCGGCCCGGCTCCCACTCCGACTCCGCCCAAGTCCGAGTCCGTCACGTGCCAGGTGAGCTCCCCCAGCTCCCAGGTATTCGTATTCCATCGAATATAGGTTGGCCCAAAACAACACCCACCTTCCTTTGGCGCACTGATTTTTTGGGCTGTTTGTTGTTCAGTCCTTTGCCTGTGCCCGTTTCTCCTCGTGCTGGCAATCTTTCAAAAGCAGATGCACGCCACCGGTGCCACCAGTGCCAATAGTACCAACGGTGCCTCCAGTAGCCTCCAAGTTCCACAATGTGCCCATTTCGAGTGAGTCCCTGCTATTGAACGCTTCACTTTGCACCTCGCAGCCTACTGCGAGCTACTGGTCCTCTTCGACTATGACTTTGCGGAGATTCTCGGTCCTTATATGACGAAGATTTGGGACGAGAAGAAGCGGGCCCTCAAGGCGCTGGATTACTTTGATTTTCTCGACAATGATCAGGTAAGTGGCGTTCCTATACGGGAAAACGGTATTTAAATATTATCAATGGACTCCGTTAAGTTTTAAAGCGTCTTATATGATTTAAGGAACTATAATAATCATAAAAGATACTAATTAATATTTCTGCAGATTGTGGAAGCCTGTCGATTTGGAAGCCTTAAACAATACAATCCTCTGGAGACTATATATTGCGACGATGTGGGATCCCTGACTAATGTACACTTTGTGCTTAGTGGAGAATGCCTAATATTGCAGTGCCTGAATATGGCCGTAAGTTAATACTAAAGCCGTTGACTTTAAATCTAATTTAATTAGCCGAAAATGTTTTAACTTTCTTAATTTTTTAAAATATGTATCACATATGAAACCAAATGCATAGTTAATATATGCCAATGATTTGATTTTTAGATCACAAGGAAAAATGGAAAAAGAGTTTACCAACTGTTGCCCGCAGACGAAGACGATACTTCAAAGATGCTCAGACAGGGCGTGAGATCCATGTTTTCCGATAACAGTAAAGAGGAAACCAAATCAAAATTGGATATTAATGCGCTTGTGGCCAGCTCCAGTTCTAGTTCATCCGACAAAGACCCCAGGAATTCCCTCAAGCATTTGGTGAGTTCCTCTCTAATTTGTAATCATAGAAAAATTCAGTTCTCTAGAATTTTTAGTTTATTTATATTATTTATTTTGAGTTCACATTTTTTAATTATCGCACAGATGCGTAAAATGAATTTGCGGGATATAGAAACTGCATGTGGTTTGGTCAAAGAGATGGAACCGCCTCTTTCGCGGCTGGCATGGCGAAAAGCTAATAGAAAATCATCGATTTTCAAGTTTTCGGGCGACGATCATCATTGTTTCGAAGAAGATTTTTATGAGGATGATTGGGAGGCCTATGGAGATAATGACAATGATGATATATCGAGTTCAGATAACTCGTATGACTTTAATATAGAAATCAAGGCGCCATTCAAGGAGGTTTCTGTTGACCAGCTTGATCATCGGGAGTCCGACGAAAGTGAATTTTTTTTAGGATCAAGTTCATCGAGTTCTTCCTCGAGTAGTGACGATGGCTTCGTAAGTCTACGGAAATATTAAACCCACATCACCCTCATTTTCCTTCTTAGTAATTTTTAAAACCAATTATATATGCTGCTGCTTTAATTTACTTGCAGATGCCAGTCTATGACAGCCGCTTCATCGATGTGGGTTCTCTGACATTTGGCGGAATCTTCGGCTTGGGCGAGAAGATGGAGCATCGCGTCGTAATGGCCAGGACTACTGTTCAGTGCTTGACCCTGCCTAGATTTTTCCTGCTGGAGAAGAAGCAAAATCCCGGCAATATCTGGGAACGACGCTTGTTCTATATGGAGTGCATGATTCCATCGCGGGAAGCCCTTTTCGAACACTTTCTCAAGACTCGCGAGTGGAAAAAATTCAAAAACAATTTTATTCACCAAAGCTTGAAGCATTTGGATAATAATGTGGCACATATAGACGATGTTCCAATAATTTGCAGAATCGTAGAGTCACCAGATGACGTCAATTAATTATGGAAAATAAATTGTGTCAGGGCTGTTTTTACCTTTTCTTAGTAAGCTAAAAATAAGCTAATTTTAGCTTAACAGGAAAATGTATCAATGGCACTGGATAAACAAAAGAAGAAATCTAAAAGAAGTTTTTGTATTTGAGCTCTTAACAAGATTATGATTTAATAATATGCTAACCTTTTACAAAAATCCCAGTCATTAAATGGTCAGCTTTCGACGTCACTTGTCTTACGTCTATCCGTGATATTAATAAGTCAAAAATCCTATAATAAGCCTTATAAATAATAAGCCTATTCACCTGAAAGTTCCCTTAAAGCAACAAGTCTTAGCGACGTCAGCTGGCGAAATGTTTTGGCACCAAAGGTGTTGACATGGCAACACGTAGCCAACGAGGTTTCCAGGCACATACGAACACCTTCGTCGGTCAGTATTGATTCAACCTTTTGCCTTGGATGGTGCCTCTGAAATACTAAAATGACGACTACAGCGAGCTTACCCAGGGTTCCCGAGGGTCTAAGGGACCTCATGAAGGTGTACACCAAGGAAGTGCTACGTGAAAAACCTCCAGATCTGTATGACTTTTCCGCCAAGTTCTTTAACTTGATAGTTGCGGAGAAATCACACCAAGCGGTGCGAAAATACGAGCCGGTACAGACTTATGAAACCATCATGAAAAACCGCATACGACAGCAGGTGCCGCTCTCAATGGTGTTCAATATAGTCCCCGTAACTCTCACCGATCTGATCAAGAAGTTTATAAAGGCAGTTCTGCGAGAAAAACCGGAAAATATCTACATTTTCGCCCAGGAGTACTTTCAAAAGCTTTCGAAGGAAAAGTCTGGACGAATCGAGTATACGAAGTACTCGACATACGAAAAGTCATTAAAGGACAAAGAGAACGTAGCTCCTGTATCGAAGGTGACTTGCGAATGTGGACGAGTACTGAGTGCACAAACCAAGGATCTGGGAAAGGCAGTTTCCACTGAAACTACCAAATTGGAGACCATTACAGATCAGACACCCTTATCGAGCAGCATTAGCTATGTGAAGTCAGTTGTTATTATTCAACGCCATTTCCGTCGATATCTGAAGCAAAAGAAAATAGGTCGTGAGAAAAATAAGTGCAATAGCGTCGAGTACATGACAGCAATCCTTATAATCCAACGCCAGTTCCGTCGCGTTTTGGCCAAGAAGAGAGTTGAAAAACTCCGAAAGTCCCGGCCTCCCCAACTGTCCTACGTTAAATTCAATGCGGCTAACTATATGAAAGCCGTGGTCGTCATCCAGCGACATTATCGTATATATTTAAAACGGAAGCATGAGCGAAATCGATTAAGAACCGAACCAGTTTCCCTGGCGACAGCCGCTATTATAATCCAGAAAGCCTTCCGCAGGATGGTGGCGGTTCGAAGGGCCAGGAGAGCGGCGTCCGTGACTGCAGATCCTGGCGAGGAGCTCAACGACAATGCCTCGGAGACCGGATCCTACACATCCGTCTCTACGGCCCTCCTCTCAACGGAGTCGACCGAGCTGGGTATCGCCAGTTACGAGGAAAAAGTCCACCAGAAAATAATTCACGAGGACGAGGAAGTGGAGAACAATAACGTTGATGCCAGCCTGGAGAAGGAGTATTTTGCAGAACCCATTAAAGGCGATGACAAATCGATAGAGCCAAGGAAAAGCGGTAATTAACTATGCAAATGCTTGTCGATTCAAGTGAATTATTGTAATGAAGTGTTTCTTTTATGTTCCTATAATTTGATTAAATATTCAGAGATTTTAATCATTTACATACTTTTGCAGAAATACTTAGCGGTGCCTTGATTGAAAATATGACTCTCAAAAATAGCATCGAGAAGGAGGTTAATAAGGAATCAGCAGAATTGGAGATATCTGGAAGTGAGGCAGAGAAGCCCCTGGAGCCGGTGATCGAGGATAAATTTGAAGCTATTAAAACCAGTAAACAAACAGGATCTGTAAAGGAAACTTTTAATAAATCTACACAGAACAGTAAAGATCTACAGGACGAAAATGAAGAACTTTTTAGAAGTGAAGCCGATAAGCCATTGACATCGGAGATCGAAGATGAATTTACAGCAAATAAATCTGGCATCGAACTGGATTCTGCGCTAGAAAACGAATTAAAAACTATAAGATCAAGCATAGATCTACAACAGGAAATCAAAGCTGAATTAACAACAAAGAAATCCAGCGAAGATCTAGAATTGGAAGCTAAAGATGATCTTAAACCTATTAACGTCAGTGATCAAGAAGCGGAAATCGAAGTCAAAGTAAAAACTGAAGACGTAAAAGATCCAGTAAAGCCAGCAGAAGAGATACATTCAGAGAGTTCAGTGCCTAATAAAATTGATAATATTGAAAGTGATGTTATAAAGGAACTTGTCTCCAAAGAGTTAGAAGACACTACCAGGAAACTAGAAGAAAATAATGGAAAAGACATCTCTACTTTATCCCAGGAAACGTTGGCTAAAGAAATAAGTTCTGAAAGCCAAGAAACACCAACCGAAGTTACACCCAAGGTCTCGATAGAAATTGAACTTGTGGATGATGATAATCCAGAGCAATCGATCTTAATTTTGCCGGATGCAGATGGTAAGTACTTAAAAAATAATAATAAAACAATTAAATATAATATTTCACTAGTAAATTCAGAAAAAGATTTATCAGATGTGGCCTCCTTGGAAGAACAACCTAAAAGTTTATCCACCGTTGAAATAGATAGTCTGAAAACTGTTTTAACCAATCACAATCGAGAGGTCCGAGAAAAAGGTATTAAAAACAAAAAAATTAAAAGTTATAAAGTAAATAAATTTAACCAATATACATTTATTCAGAATCTACTCAAGAAGTCTTACACAACGAAGATACTGAAAAACCTGGTGAAGCAACAACTAAAATCCAGACCGAAGAAAATGCCATTTCGGCAGCAAGCAATTCTATAAATATACAGGAAAATAAAGTTCCCGTCATGAATAGAGAGAAACGGAGCCTTGATGAATTAGAAAATATTTTAGCTTCCTCTCAAGAACAGACAATGGAGGTCCAGGAAACTTTAAATGAGGGTGACAAGGATGCCTCTTCCTTGACTGAAGAAAAGAAAAGCATTGAGGAGTCCGACACCCGAGGCCAGGATTCTATAAATAAACAGGAAAATAAATCTTCCTCCTTGGAAAAAGAAATTAGTTCACCAAAATCCAGTTTGGATGTAAAGGAAATAATAATACCAGACGATGCAGATTCAAATATAAATAAAATAATTAAGGATGAAAAGTCCGTAGAAGAAAAGCAACAAGCGATATTGATGGGCGAATCGGAAACTACCTCGGAAATGGACGATAACTTAAAAGAGGAAGTAAAAACTAAAGAGGAGGTAAAAACAAAAGAGAAGCCTAAAGACGATTTATCTGGGTTAGTAGACGCTGAAACTGGAGAAATTACAGTACACAATCCCTTAGAGGAAATCACCGAACCCGTAAGGCAAGAAATTATTACAAATCAAGCTCCCCAAACAGGTGAGAAATAAATTATTCATGGTATTAAATAGCTATTTAAAAATGTTATTTTTTTACATTTGTTTTGCAAGCTCTAATTGTCGGTTCTAAAGAAAAAGAAGATGAAAAGTGTGAAGTGGAAGTAGAATCTACTGACCCTATAGTCCCTGAAAGAAAAAGGAGTGTAGAGACTTCCGACTTGACGGGTAAGAATTTTAGTTATTAAATATTTAATTTAACTAAATATTAATTTAAATTTAAACAGAGACTGAAGAAGGCCAAATAATTCATCATTTAGAAGAAGCCGTGGGCCTTTTAACGGAACCCAAAATCGACCAGGAGCAAAAGTATATTGAAGTCAGTGCAGAAGAGTCCACCAATTTTAATAGTAAGTAAACTTAACTATCTTAATTATCTGTACATCAAATATTACATATTTTAATATAGAAAAATTTACTGAACACCCGTCAGATGCGTCAGAAGAATCCGAAAGCTTAGAGGAGAGCAGGAAACTTTCGCACCAAGAAACTATGCCTATCGGTTTGGATCTTTCTCAAGTTGAAGATATGGTTCCACCTACACGAATCGAAAGAAGTTCGACAGAAGAGAAAAATAGTGAAACGAATAATGGTTGGTAACACAATATTTCCAAAAATACGTAAACAAGATGATCTATTAAATCAATTTTATAGATGAATCTACCCTAGAAGGGACGAACAATATCAAGGAAAGTTCTATCATTTCTGCCAGTAAGTAATTGCTTTAGAATACATTTTCATTAATCACAAGCCTTAAAAATTATTTGCAGGCGCTGTAGTTGGGGAAGATTTATCAAACACATCAAAAGAACCCGAAACTGAACGTTTAAAGCTTGAGATTAGTGGTAAGTTTAGCAGTTTTTAGCCATAGAAACCCATATATTTCTTTGATTTCTAATTTAATTTGTTTAGTTGATTCTACATCCAATAAAAATACAATCAATACTCGCGAACAAAATGGTTTGTAGATATACCTTTTATTTCTTAATAATATTAAATATACTTATTTGTAAATACAGTGGAAACTGGTACTCAAGATGAAGAAGGAGATGTTATTAAGCCAACAGGTAAACTAACTGCTGTCGAAGGCCAGAAAAGTACAGAAACCAAGGTGGACTCTGCCTCTGTAGTTGGTAAGTATGTTAACTCTGTATATCACAGTATAAATATTAAATATTTAAAAATCTAGAAGAAATATCCAATGAGGGATCTGGAATTCTACAAGCCGAGGAGGAAACAGAAGAAATAGTGCCCCGCGACCCTGAAACTATTTCAGTTGGAGATAGTAAGTCGATGGATGAAGCTGAAGGATTAGAAAAAGATTCATCTATGCCTGATGACGCAGGCACAGGCACAGCACCAGATACAATAGACAGGAAGAAAATATCAGTTGATCAGAAACCGAATAGCGCTGGTAAGCATTACGTTGTAAATAATTAAGCAATCTAACAAGTTTAATAAATTAATTTCGTTAATAAATTTTAAGATAACAGTTCATGGGATTCGAAAGAAAAATACACACCAACATCAACATTATCATTAAAAACTTCACCTTCGTTAGAAAGTTTCAAACAAAATGAGAAACGGGCTGAAGAAAGTACCGTGGCAGACGCTGTCCCTCCAATGGGTAAGTACATTTACTCATTTATTAAATTATTTTTTACAAACTTTTTATTTTATTTTAGAACCAGTGTCAGAGGCAAGAAGAGCGACATCTCTAAATGAAGCAGATCAAGAACATATACCAGCAGAAAGTAATATTACTGAAGAGACCATAATACCATTAAGTATTCCTGAAAATACCGAAAATGAAGAAAGTAAGTTCAATCCCTTAATGTTTATATTCTACTCATAATGGTTTAATAAACTATTCTTACTATTAAGCTAAAGATACCAAAGCTATTGACGATAAATCTGTAATTAAACCCAGTCTTAGCGAGGAAAATATCAAAGATACTTTAAAAAGTCCAGAAGAGACAAGTATGATATCCAATTGTTGATAGTTTCACTCTAGTTAATATGTTTCACATTCGTAGAACCTGGATCCGATTTGGAGAAAAAGGATTCAGCTGAAGGTTCAATTGCACCAAAGGATGATGATAAATCTGCAGATCCTGAAATCATGACGGAAGGATCCAAAGCCCCAAAGGTAGATGGTGGTGAACAAATTATTGAAACTTCCTCTCTTGAAGATATAGCTCCAACTTCAAATGAGAAAGCTATCACAAGTGTTGTCTCCCATCCCGAAGTAATTACTGGTAAGAAATCCGAATCGAAACGTTCTTAAATTTGTTTTTAAATTAGCAGAACAACTCTTCATTGCTTGTATCTAATCAATTAATTGGCACCCAAAATTTACCTACTAACCGTATTGAGATTGAAAAGAACACCAAGAAGTTGTCTAGCGCAAGCGTAAGAGATAAAGATAAAGATAAAGATATTGGCACCTTGACATCGGGTCGTCTGGTGGCCACACCAATTGCCGAGCTGCAGCTCAAGTCCTTCAAAGCTCCCAACGACGATGGCGCCTGGTATGATATCTATGTGGAGCCCCAGCAGCCATCCGGCAAGGATTTGGACAATCCTTCTCCTGCAGCTCCAGTTTTAACAAACCAAATTGAAATAAACCATCAAGTAGCTCCGGAAGTAGAACCCATTGTGGTTGCTGAAAGAGTTCCCAGTTACTATACACCCAAAGAAATTGTTGAGCCCAATGTTCCAAAGGCCAAGAACTCAATTTCCTTCTTCGTTTCCTTTGACTCGGATGATGGCAAACCCAAGTATAAAATACCCAAAAAGTTTCGAGATCAATCAAAGACCGATACTTCTTTAGACAAGAAAAGTGAACCGGAACCCGAATATAATGATGAAGATATCGAAGTAATTGAGGTCTCGGAGGGGGATCCCGAGTACCAACAGATGGGCGGATCCAAACTGCAAACCATAATGGAACTTAATGAAAATGAGCACCCAGACGTCCCTGAGTTGTCAAGGGATATGAAAGATAACGAGGAAGTCGAGTTAAAAAGTGTTATGAGACCTAAAAGTCTCTTCGAAAGCAACAGTGAAACCCAGCTAGTAAACTCTACAAAAAGCAATACCGATCATTTTGAATCAATCTACAAAACGGACATTTTAAATATTATTCGATCTGTTCAGATCATAGAAAGAGCTTACAGGCGCTTTAAGAACCGACGTTTACCAGACAGTCAAGAAAGCAGAGATTACATAAAGCAAAATAACGCCGCTAAAATAATACAAAAGTGGGTTAGGAACTTTCTAGTGAAAAAGTCTCCAGCGGTAGCCACAGATAGTTCAGGAATAACTCAAGAAAGCCTTGCTGCAAGGAAAATTCAAAGAGCTTATCGAAGATACGTTGAGAAATCTAAAGCAGGTAATTTAGAAAAAGAAATTCTTTCCAAAGAGAAAACAGAGAATGAAAAAAGAGCTGCACTTGTTATTCAAAAGGCATTCAGGACATATTCTCATAAGAAAATGGTTGAATCTAAAAAGCAATCCTCAGAAAGGCGAAATCAAGCAGCTAGAAAAATTCAAAGGGCTTACAAAAGGTACCTAAAACAGAGCAATAAACCAAATGTGATACAAGACCCTGTGTTTGAGGAACCTATTAAAGTTTACAAGTCAACGGAAGCTAATGCTAGTCCAAGTCCCAAAATCAAAGAGAAAAACGAACCAAAGGATGTTAATTCCCGACCAAGTTCTAGTCCAACCAAGGATTTTTCAGACCTGGCAGATTTACAGCAGCATCAAGCTGCTGAGAAAATACAAAGGGCTTACAAAAGGTACTTAAAAAAGGCCAATCAGCTAAAAGTGATACAGAACCCTGTGTTAGAGGAACCTATTAAGGTTTATAAGTCAAAGGAAGTTAATTCTGCGCCAAATCCTAATATGACAACGGTCTTGAGCGCAGATAAACTCAAAGAGGAAGAACAAATTCAGGATAATTCTAAACTAAACTCTAGTCCGGACCAGAAATTATCAGAATTAAATCAGCATCAAGCAGCTGAAAAAATTCAAAGGGCTTACAAAAGGTATTTAAATAGGACCAATAAGCGAGTGATACTTGACTCAAAGTCAGAGAAACCTATCAAGGCTTATAAATCAACAGAAGTTAATGCTAGCCCAAGTCCCAATCTGTCAACGGTCTTGAACTCAGATGAACCCAATGAGGAAGAGAAACCTCAGGAAGTTAATTCTAGACCAAGTTCTAGTCTGGCAAAGGATTTCTCTGGTTTGACAGAGTTAAAGCATCATCGAGCTGCTAAAAAGATTCAAAGGGCTTATAGAAAATATTTAAATCAGTCAAAAAAGCCAGATAATATTGACTTCGAATCAGAAGACCTTAGAAAGATAGAGAAACCTGCAGGTATTTCTAGCCAAAGCCCTAAATCGTCAATGCAAGAAAGCGAAGGAATGACTAGTGCAGCTTTAATAATTCAAAGAGCCTTTAGACTGTATATGGAACGAAGAAAACTGGAAAATTTGGATGGAATCTCCCTCGACTCGATCACAAGCTCTCGGATAACGGCCATCGAAAATTCCATGTGTCCAACTGAAGGCACACCGTCAGATAGCTTGATCCTGGATCCAGAAATCCCAAGCGAAGATGCGAGGAAGATTAGTCCAAAATCCGAGTGGTTCGTGGGATCCACTCGCATAGTACCAAGCCAGGGAGTTGTTGAAGAGCCTCTTGGGCTAGAAACCGAACCGGAACCATCAGAAATCACACGTAATACCGAGCTCGACACCAGCACGCAAGTAGAATCAGTTGAAACCGTAGATAGATCGCATGGCTCGCTTGAATCCAAATTAACTCCTGGTATTAGCGGTTCCAAAATCGATGAGAATCAAGGCAATACATCTAAGCAGGATAATGCAGTCTCTTCTGGTTTAGCAGGTTTAACAGAGGCCGAAGCCCCTGATGCCAGGGCTGGGTCCGCGGAGGATCGAGTACTTTCATCACAATCTGATACTGTCGGTATTTTCCAGAGTAAGTTCAAAATGTATTCTCTCTTTAAAATATTTTCAAGCTAAATGTATTTTATTATCTTTGTGTTTAGCTCTAGATATCGCATCAACTCAAGTACTGGTGAATGATTTCTTAAATAACGAAATTCAATTTTCATCTGCCCAAGGACCTTATATGAACGGAAACAAACTGCAGGAAGTTGTAGAGGAGCCTTGCATAAAAAGATCAGCTTCACTCGTTAGCCTTTCTGAAGGTGAAACTGGGAATGATTCCTCGAAGTCGGAAGCCACAGGCTTGGACACCCTATCTGCGGATACCATAGAGAAGGCCACTGTCAAGCTGTCCAAGCCCGAAGAAGTGATTGAAAAAATGTCACAGCTAAGAGAGTCCAAGTCCAGCGAGAGAATCCTCTCGGCAGAACCCAGTTTCGATGAACCCATTGTAAGACCCATGAGTTCCCTGCAGGAACAAACCAGTCTGGACATTGAGGATGGAGATATTATAGTATACAACCGCCTCCAGCGGGACGAGACTCGTGAGAGCTCTGCCCAGAGTGACTCAGTGGTCTTCGGCGAGGCAGAATCCGACAAGATCCTAGACAAGGAAATGGCCACAGAAGAGGAGACCGGAAGGGTGCACCTGATGAGGCATTACACCATCGCTGGAGATGATCCGCGTGGCCTCTTCCGATCAGTTACCATTGATGATGCCCTGAGTTATGGTGAAATGGGCGAAAAGGAGCTAGACGCGAGCCTGGGTATCAACAGCATGAATAGCTTCTGCTTGGATGACGAGACCTCGGAAAATATCCGCAAGAAGATGATGGCCTATTCCCTGTCCGAAACGGACTCCGACTACTTTGACCCCAAAAAGATAAGCAATGAGGATTTCGACATAGATACGGCCATGGCGGATGCGATGGGCACATCCACGGAAACCGAATCGACCATTGTCTCGGCGGCTACAAGGATCCAAGCGGGAGCACGCGGCTTCCTCACCCGTAGGAGGTTGCGTCGCGCCAGTGCTGGCACCAAATCGTCCACCATGGACACCAAGGCATCCTTCGGCAATGATGCGATTAGCGAGTCCTTGGAGCGATTCATCGAGGAGGAGGCGGCGAAGAAGATACAAGCTGCATACCGGACTCACACTCGGAAACGCAGGGGCAAGACCCGCAGGATGGAGGGCATCAGCTTGGAGAGCAATCTAGCCGCCAGACGTCAGAAGCTGCAACGTGGGGATGCTCTGCGAAATGACTCGACCCCCGATGATGAGAATAGTTCGTCCACCAATGGAGGACACAAGGACCAGAAGCACTCAAAGAGCCAGCGAACCAAAGGAGTTGGTAAGTCCAGATTTAATTAAAGAACAGATTAAGAATATTTTAGAAATCTTTATTAAGAATTCAATAAGCTTAAAAATTCAAATTGAAGTTCCTTTCCCTGTGATGTGATAATATCCTAAACTTCCAGGTGATACAAAGTCCAGAGCTGCCATGGAATTAAAGTGGCTGACCATGAGGCAGAACTCCATGCCTGTTCAGATTGATTGCGAAGTTTTCAGAGTTATCCCCAAGCACATGCGAAAACGTGTCAAGAGCGCCGAGTCAAGCAAAAGAAAATAAATTCTACGAAAATACAAGTATATATCTTTGCTGAAATATATCTAAATAAAATATATACATTTAACCGTAAAATGTTTTTGTTATCAAACAAACGGAAGAGCGCAACCCGGAAGCTCATCCTGCTTATTCTTCTATATTTAAATAAAAACTATTTTATTCCGACTACGGATGGAACGGATAAACATTAAACGGACTTGACAGTTTTACGATTCGCACTGAAATTCCGGAAAACCAGCTAACATCCTGATATCTTTCCGACATTTTTCCACAAACTATCATCAGACTTTTTCCGAACTGGAAAATTCCAAGCCTTTGCACACAGCTTGTATATAAATTGGGTTGTTCGATAAATTAAATGTTTATTCACTGTATTCGTAGCGTATACATACATACAAGCTGACCCAAAAATAGGCCCACAGAAAATACAAACAAATGTCTAACGTTAATGGATAATGTTGTCTTTCAAGATTGCGGTTTCTTGAGTAGAGTATTTTATTCTTCTGGAAGCTATCAGTTAATAATATTAAACTATTTACACGACGACACATAGTGAACTAGGCGGTAGGTATAGCACATTGCTGTGCAACAGCAATCGTTTGAATACACATAATTATTGTATGTACAGTAGAAATCAGAGATGTGGAACACGCCCAGGCGCCACTACACAACGGGGTCGACTTGCTTTAGTTCCTTCCGGGCCTTGAATCCCCGGAAGCCAGCCTGAATCTTAACGGCCGCATCGGTGGCGATTTTCTGCTTCTTGCGGACGAGGAACCCCCGGAAACCCGCTTGGATCTTGGTGGCGCTGCGATCTTCGACGGATTTTCCTCCATTTTCCCCCTTCGCCTTGGGATCGTTGGTGGTGGCCTTGTTGGGGCGAGGTGTGTTTCCCTGATTTTCCATGAGGGCGTTGTTCTGCGGCCGTTGGCGCTGGTTTCTCCGGGAATTACTGTTGGACAGGCGGTTGGTGGAGCTGTTCGAGGACTTGCTGGTGGTGCGGTGGATCTGCTTGCGTACGCGGTAGCCTCGGAATCCGGCCTGGATCTTGATGGCCGCACTTTCTTCGGACTGCAAGGACGATGCTGATTCCGGGGAGCTCGGGTAAATGTACATGATCTTCTGCTGCACGGCGACGAGAATGGATTTTTTGGCTTGGCAAATCTACTTCCAAAACTTTACGGATTGCATCTGTTCCGGATGAACGTGCTCGGTCGAGATCTAAAATTGTACTGACGTGCAACAGATGCGGGCTTGGCATATGTACGGCGAGAATTTTCATTTCATTTTCATTCACAAAACAAAGGCCCCACTCAGCGAGATTCCGCTCTGCTACTCACCACCACCTCCCCCACGTCCGTGGCCGTGTCTCTTTTGTATCTATACCGCTGATGCTGAGGCTGAGGCTGTATTTGTATCCGCTAGATACATGTAGAGGCGCTCTCTCTCGAAATTGGGCAGGAACTCACGGATGCTGGTGACGTTCAAGAATTTTTATTTCAGAAAATGTAGAAGCGTGTTAGCAGCAATTATCTAATTTCGCCAGCGATCTGAGTGATGGGCAACCCAATTAAGACATAAATAACAATGAGGATCGATTGCGTAATATACTGGACATATGGAATATCCTTTCTTTGACTCGTGCTCCAGTCGTGCTAAAAAAAAACACGATTCATCACGCACCAATCACTACTTGGGATCACTGCGCATTTGTTTACGTTACTGGGGGCCTGCGTAGCGGGTGGCGGCACAAAATAGAGTAAATTGGTTTAGGTGAAAAGCGAGCCACTGGATACACACAGATCCATCTCCATCCCCACTACAGTTGTGTGCAATCAAAAGAACATCGAGTGCATCGCTTTGTTAATGCCAACCCATGAACATCCCCACAAGCACAGGCACAGCCACAGGGTTAATTGAAAAATATATGCACACAAATATCCAGAATATGAATTTCAATTAAACCTTTATTGTTTGACGCTCGCATCATCTTGACCCTGTTGTGTTGGATGCAAAGTTCAAAGTGTCAGGGTATTAATAGAGGCACCACAAATACACATTCGAATAAGTAGATACTTTCCTTAAATGGAATTTTCGTCCCAATTTATTTATATTTTTGGATTTGGATTCGTTTTAGCCCCTCAGATTCTGGAACTTTTTCAACAAATATCCACCAACACAACAAGTTTTGAATTTAATCAATAAATTATAGAAAAACAACTTGACGTCATTGGGACCTCTAAACGCAGCAACGAAAAACAAATGTATCAGAAATAAATATTATTGTTGAGTCGCTTGAAATAATAAAGTAATTCGGTGGATAAATAAATATGTTGTGGTAAACAGAAATGTAAAGATTTCCTTCCGGAAATTCATAAATTCGAAATGCTTATATCTGCCATTGTTTTTAAACGGCAGGAGCCTACGTAACGCTTACGTATTTGTGCAAATTCTTGCTCATATATAGAATACATTTCTGCGTGTTTGTATGTCTGTGGATGTGCATGCGCAAATATACAGGGTGCGCCATCTGAAGCGAATCAATGGGAAAATTGAATAACTTCGACAATTCTTGATAGATTTCAAAAAATTTTTTTTTATTATTCAGATTACTTTTATACAATTTACGTCAGCTAGTTTCCAAAAACAATATCGACCAAGTGGCCTCCTTTATTGCTAATACAATAGTGAGCTCTTTTTTTCGCATTTTCCATCACACTTACAAGCATCTCGGGCGATATAGCAGCCATCGTCGTTCGAATGTTGTCTTTCAAGTCTTCTATGGTCTTCGGTTTGTTAGCATAAACTCGGCTCTTCAAAAATCCCCATAAAAAAAAGTCCGGTGGCGTCAAATCTGGAGATCTTGGCGGCCAGTCAATATCACCGTTTTTGGACACAACTCGTCCCGGGAATTTCCGACGCAAATAGTCCATTGTTGTGTTTGCTGTGTGGCTATTTCAGCACGTTCTTGCGGTGTATGTCGATACATGGTTAAAATTGTACTGGATCACAGTTTACAAA
>VNJW01001596.1:0-91827 GCA_008042615.1 Drosophila auraria | reverse complement strand
TATGTAAAATTTTTTGTAAAATTGCATAAATTGCATTTTTTAGAATTAACCATTAATTATGAATTTAACCAAAAAATTTAAGACATGCTGTGCGTGTGTCAGCAAAGGCCGTGCAGAGAAATTTGGTGACTTGCGAGTTAGGGGTAGGGGCACCACTGATTTAAGTCAATTTAATGTCTCTCATAAATTTAAAGAAAATACTTATGCAAAGAAAAAAAACAGGAATGAAACAAGTTTGTTCTTATATGTAGTAAACCTCCTTATTGCTATTCGGACTTTCGATTAAAAAATGAGTATATAAATCTGTAAAAGTAAAAAAACTCCTAAGCTCGAGATAATATTCAAAATTCTCTCTGTGTTTGTGTTGCGGCTAATTTGATTTCTGCATTGGCAAACGCTTTTCTGAATCAAAAGCTGCCGATTGTTATTCCTGCGGTTTCGGACGCCAACACACAAAAGATACAGCCAACAGATACAGATAGATTTGGGTTGTTGCTGCTTGTTGTTCATTGATGACTTTTTTGGTCGACGTTCGCCGTTGATTCATTCATTTAATTTTCTATTTTCTGTTTCTGTTGCTGTTTCTGTTTCTGTTTCTGTTTCCACCATTTACTTTTCATATTAATTGCTGGCGATGCCGAGACGTAAATGTGATAATAAATTATTACAGCAAAAGACATTTACTGGGTGGGCGTCCATTGCAACAACTACAACAACCAGAGACAGACAGCCAAGTCAAGTTGAAGTCGATGTTGCTTGTAGACGCTTGTTGCCTTTGTGACCCGCTCAGCCGACGACTGTTTGTTTGCTTTAACCATTTCCAATGCGTTTTAATTATATTCATAAGAAATATAGTTACACAAACTGTTTCCTGTCGCCGTCGCAGCTCCGCCGGCAAGTGAAAAGTCGCTAAACAGATCCAATTAACAATATGTTGAAAAAGAAATTAATCAGCATATTGGCAAGGTTATCCAGCCCATGAATAGGATACGCATAAATCAGTTTACTTTGTATTAAAAATAATAATAATGTTAGGCCCGTTCCGTTAGCCACAAGACTTGCTGAACTTTATAATCAGTGTTTAGCTTATAGAAAGCGATTAAGTGAAAGTGATCCCGTGGCGTCGGTGGTGTAATGGTTAGCATAGTTGCCTTCCAAGCAGTTGACCCGGGTTCGATTCCCGGCCGACGCACAGCGAATTTTTTTTTATTTTAAATTTAAAAAAATAAAAAAAATTTTAAAGTTTTTGGTTCAGCCACATCGCATTCCGCATCGGGGATTTCTTATACAGCCTTAGCCTGCTGTTAGTCTTCGAACAAAATCTTGTGTATTTTGGCATAAAAAGTGGTCCAGTCCTGTTTTCTGTGGATCACCCGACCAAGACCTCAAGTCAACTCAATAAAAAATAACATTTTTTAAAAATATCGCTTACAAAATATATTATTTCCAGAACTCTATGGACACATTCCAGTAGCAGTAACCTTTTTGGTCTCTTTCTCACGATAGTAGAACTGTAAAACAAAGCAAAAAAATACTGTGGCTAAATCACCATAAATTAGACCAATAAATGGTTCAATATAAGTGTCAAAGACAATTGCTGACAAGAACTGACCACTTGCAACCCCCAAAACTGATCGGCTGAAATGCACATAATTTTCTCAAGCGCTCATCAACTCGGAACCAAATCCCGTGCACTTAACGCATCAGTTGCCCTCGCCCAGAGAGCGAGAAGCAGCCCAGAAAAAATGATGACAAGCAAAATGAGAATTTATATGGGAAGCCATAAAGAAGGCGACGCATAAATAACAAGGCGTTCCAACTGAAGCATGGAACCTGGCAATGGCAGCAGCCAGAAGATCCCACAGAAGATCGGGAGAGGCTGTCGCACGCGCAACTAATTAAATTAAAGGCGATCGGATCGCCCAGGTCTCTGGGGTTCCGGATCGGTTTGGTTTGGTTTTCGGGTCCGTTATGTTGGGTGGGCGGGTGCAGTTTAGTCGTCGGCCAAAGTACTTTGTGTGTGAAATTTATGTGCAATAATTTAAAAACAGCAGGCGGCAGCTGCGTTCGCCAAAAGTTCCCACACCCCCACTAGACGAAAATTGATCGCGCCTAAGCGAAGTGTGCATATTAAGTGCACCCACTTTCCAAGCCAAATTGGCAACGCCTCCGTTCTGTGGTCGCGTTCGGGGGATCGGATCGGTTACGTTTCAGCTGCCTTCTTTTTATGGAGCAAGTTCGGTTGAGTGACCCAGAGCTGTGGGCATTTACTGGCTTTTGTGTAGGACAATGTGGCACGCGACTCGACCAGATCACAGATCACGTGGGGATACTCCTCCTCCACCTCCACACGAAAGCGAAAATTCTGCGTGTGAACTTGGCATCGAAAAGTGTGCACAGAAAGAAAAGGTTAATGCCAATGGTAAAATTAACGATTATGGTAATTCTAGATTTAGCTTTCTCACGGCACAGAGAAAAACTTAGTAAAATAACGCGATTGATTGGGTTTTAGGCAGTGGTGACCACAGTCCTGACTCGCGAGTAAGAAAATAAACCTTCCCGGCCTCTGCCGGCACACGCACAGTATATACAGAATGTAAACAACAGAATGTAAGCACAGAATGTAAACAACACACGTGATTAAATTGTAATTTGGGGCTAAGTCCTGCCTTTTCAGAATTAAATATATGCTTTTTTAATCATAGCAATTTTTTCGCAATATTACAAACATTTTGTGTTATTTTTTCTGATACTTAACAACTCCTTTTCTATCACAAATGCCATTTTAACATGTCATTTAATTTTAAACCTTTAACATTTATATTTAATATATTATACCCAAGCAGTAAGAATATGCCTGACTTTGCATGTGCTTATATGGTAAAGAAAATCCTGTTAAAAATGCAAAGCAACTTAGATAAGCTCGTAAAGTTAAAAATCTTACATTTTTCATTGTTCAATAAATCATTAATTAAATTTTTTCCTGTGTAGAAAACGTATAGATGACGTCGTAATGTCTGGTCGCAAAAATGTTTGTGGCCGGTTTTCGCATATTTGTTTTCTTTTTTGTTTGTTGTTGTGCGGGGGTTGCTTTGTGCGGTGGTGGTGTCTGCTTGCTTTTCTCACATCCACCCACCTGAACTGAACGCCACCGATCTGCCAAATGTCGGTCAGACATGAGAATCCGCATCCGAATGCGATGAGTTCAAGGGCGGACTGAACCTTTTGGCACACGCCACCGGCCGCTGGCGAAATCCGACGGAGGCGTCTTTGGCACGCTTCGATCTGGAACGCCTCTTCGCCATTTTGGCCCACGTTCTTCGGCTCTTGGCTCTTGCAACTTGCACTTTTTTTTCCCACTCCAGATGCGTATGTCATTGTCGTCTGGTCGTGTGCCGACTCGAATAAATCAACATGTTGCTGCCTATCTTAGGCATCCGGTTCGCCCAGGCTCAATGCATATTTCTACACAATATTTCGCATTATTTTTTGTTTTTGTTTTGGTTTTTGTTTTTTCGTCTTTTTCGCGCATTATGCAAACGGCGACTCAATCAAGGCATTTTATTAAGCATTTTCAGGGGTTTTAATTTGCACTGGTTGAGCCGCAGAGTCGGCTAGCATTGTTGTTGGCGCCTTTTTTTTTCTTTCGGCCATGTCAGTGTGAGGCTGCAGCCACAAACATGGCAGTCAACAAATTTACGACATAATAATTTACATTTATCTGCTGCAACGAGGCAGTCACACTGCCACAGCAGCAGCAACAACAACTGGATCGCAATATAAGTGCGTGTGTGTATTAATAACAAGAAAGGAAAAGTTGGCCAGGCCATGGTCGAAGACACAATGTCCTTGTAGAAAAAATAGCTTAGGTACTAAAATATTTTAATATTTATTATTTACTTTATCATGCTATTTAAGACATATTTTAGAATATTTAATTGGCGGAATTAGTGTTAGGATTCCTTACTGAGGAATCTTCTTCCAACTGAATTCAAAATTCTAAACAATTCTAAACAAAATTCATTGCTAAATATTACAGAACCATTGATCCGTAGACTTTAAGAAACAATCAAACTGTTTAGACAACAAACCTGAATATTATTTAATAATTTATTAAAAGAAAAAGCCCAGAAAATTACAGATTTAGACTCCTCATAATAATAACTCAATAATCACTCCTATCTAGGTCCTTCTGATCTAAACCTTCTTTTAGGCATAATATATTAAACAAAATGTTTAAAATATGGAGTCTTTCCATTTAATTAATTCCAATTTCAAAATCCAGTTCTCCAAGCAGCCTTAAAAGAACAATGTAACCCGTTCTCAGATTTCCTATAGTAAGGGTATCAAAAGCCAGCGCCATGTTGTTTAATAAGTTACCTTCTTGCGATATGTCGACGTCAGACGCAGACGTCGCCTCTTTATCAGTTTATTACTTGGCAAACTTTTCATTTTAATATCATTCGCATTTGCGCAATGCATTTTGTTTCTTTTTCTTCCTTTTTTTTTTAATTTATTAGTATTTTTTTGTGCCGCAGTTGAGCGACTTTTAATTTTGTACGCCTTCTTGGCAAGGCCTCTGCACAGGAATCGGGTTGGTTGAGCGAATGCGTCTCCGACTGCAAAAAGATGATAAATGTTGACCGGTTTTGGAACATCAACCGGTCATCAAAGAAATACAGGCCCTGGATATCGGCGGCTGGTGCACTTTGAACCTAGCGCCACGTGTGAATCAGTTTTCAACGATTCAAAGTCAAGGAGAAAGTCACTCGCTCTCGATTCTTATTCTCACTCTTTCTCTTTGAGGGAAGTTCGAAAATCGATAGAGCTAAAAATTACCGGCACTGTTCCCCTGCGAGAACTCGCCTTCTTCTCAGCTTGCTTGCGTAAACTTTTTTGTGGGCCCGGTGGATTTTATGAATGAAAGCGACAATTTATAGCATACTTAACAGGGCGCCTGCGTTGTGTGTGCGTGTGCGTGTCGGCGTGTCGGTGTGTTTGCGGAAGTTTGCTATGACGAAAGCAAGGTGTCCTTGACTGTGGAAAGTTTCCCAACAACAGGTGGAATTTTAAAGATGTGTGTCCGTGTCCGTGACCGTGTCCCCGCCTTCCGTTTTTTGCCCCCTCGACTTCATTTTCACTTTCACGCAATTCCGTTTGACGTAGTTGGAAGGCGAACAAAGTTGCGCGAGTCGTAAATTTTCATTAGACCCTCGTACAGTTGACACAGGCGTTAAAAATAGTTACAGTAATTAACGAGCCAGAAGGGAGGAGGGATATTTAATTTGATAATTCATTTAGGTAAGAAGTTTAATTGAAAACTTAGCTAATTGGAATAAATCTTTCGATTTACAGTGATTTTCTGAGAGAGTATATCCAAGAAAGCTTTATTTATAATTAAACAAATCAAGTATATAAAGTTTATAACAGTAATACGTACAAAATATAGGTAAATTATATTATTTCGAATAAATTGTAAACACCTTTTATTTAATAGTAATGATCTTACATATGTTTTGTAGTATTTACAATTGTATAATATCTTCAAGAATTTAAAGGCAAACTGTGAGGCTTATATAAGTATATAACTTACTAAAATAAATCCTAAATATTTGGCTGACAAACTTTTAATTCTTTGATTAACAGTCGAGTTTGCCATTCACAAAGTTGAGTTTTGGCAACAAAAACCGCAAGTCCAAGACAAAAATCAAAGGCAGAAGCTTCCAACTCGTTTCCATGGTGAAATGTTTCGTTAAAAATAGTCAGCTCAGAAGCCTGACGTGGCTAACGATGATTAAGCCAGCCATGAAATTATTAACTTGTTTTTGCGACTCTCGACACAAATGCTACCATAAAAGGTGCGCTCCGAGAGGGAGAGAAGCGAAAACCGCAATTAAGCACAAATCACAAAGTTTGCCCAAAATTGGTTAAGACCAGTCAAAGGGAACCAAACAAAATAACTGAAAACGCCGAAAACAACAAGACAAAGCAACGGCAAGATGATGGCTGAAAGAAAAAGGCAGAAAAAAACAGCAGACACAAAATTTGTGGTGCCTACTTTTGACCAAATTTGGCAGAGTCTCTTTTATGAATTGTATAATATGCTCATACATTGTCTGAGCATTAAAATCATTTTGTTACTTGACCTGTTTTTCGACTTTGGCTTAAAGAGTGCCAAAATAAAATTACGTTTTTAAGTGTCTGACATTTCATTAAAGAGTTTTTCGGTTTTTCGGTTTTTCGGTTTTTGTTTTTTGCCTTCGTCTCTCGCTGGAAACTCTTGAATGGACAACTGGCCTGAAGTAAGATCTTGAGACGTATTTATATCATCGCCTGTTCCCGCCACTAGGTGCATCCAACAGTTCGCTGTTAATTAAGAACAACACTCACAATGATTCATACTGATGCGTGTTAAGACTTTTCCACTTCGTGTTCAGCATTAATTTGCCGTGAGATTATCAACATTAGACGAGGAGCAAACAGATTAGTGTGCGAAATCAAATCAAAATCTCAAGGAGACAACTTTGAAGATGAAATGAGCTGAAATGCGAATGCTCTTTAAGTAAGGTACATATACTTTATTTAACAGAAACTAAATTATACAAAAATCTTTGTATTTATTGTTTTTACTCATCGATTTTGATGCTGATTTAAATATATAAATTGAGGGGAAAAAAGCCTTTTATGTATGTATGAATAAAGTCGAGAAAAATTTATAAATGCACAATATTTTTGTAGAAACATTTAATATACTATCAAGTATGGAAATTTCTAAATTATTTAAACATAAAACGTGAATAAATAATTTTACATAAGTCAAAGACCACCGCTGCTAGTGCTCGGTAAACTTATTATTAAATTTAACATTGTATGCTAAGCTTAGTTTGTTAAATAAATACATTTTACATCTTTACAAAACTATAAAAAATCATAAAATACTAAAAGGTGTCTAGAACAATATTTTAAAAGAGGGGAAAAGGGTAAGAAATTTATGATCTAATGTTTTAAGGCCTGGACAGTTTCTACAATAATTAATGCAACCTCTTAAAAGAGTAAAAACAATTTGAAAATGCAAGTTGTCAGCCGCCAAAAAGAAATTTCATGTACTCCATAGAGGAAGGAGAAATTATTGCAGGGGGGAGACCGAGTGGAAGAGCACTAAGATCGAAAAAAAACTATTTGAAGTTATTTTCGCACAACTTGGCCTGACACTCGTCTGTGTCATTGTTGTGTGTTGGTTTTGTTTTTGTTGTTAAAGCGTGCCTCTAAAGTGTTTGCATGCCACGGAAAAAATAAAAATACAAAAAAAGAGAGAGCAACTACAAAAAATAAGGCGAACAATGTAGGCGTATTTTGATTATGATAAACTGGCGAATTATGTTGTCACTTTGCATTTTTCTTATAGAATGAAATTATATTTTATAAGCGCTGCGCTGCAAGTCAAGAGAGTTGTTCAGCTTGTTGCCGTGGCTGCGGCTGCTATAAGACTTGGAAAATATTTACATGTCATGGCATTTGAAGGGATTTATGCGGCCCCAATGAGACCTGCCTGACTTGTGGACGACGCCGTCGACGACGACGACGACGACGACACATCCACCCCGGACTTTCCGGCATGAAAAATGACGAAAACGAAAACGAACAGAAAAACAGCCAAAACAGAAAATACTTAAGAATTGTATTAGCCGGCAGAGGTGGAGGAGGAGAATCACCTATCCAAAGAATACATCTTTGCACATTTCACACTTCTCTTTGCGTTTTCCACCCAATTTGTTTGGCTTAGCCGGGGGAGATCAAAACTATATAGACATATAGAACCGATTCCTAGTGTATCTGCGGCTAAATATATACCCACGCGAACTATTTATACCGCTCCACGTAACGAATATTAGCTGCTGATTTTTATTGAACAACAAGCAGAGCAGAAACGCTTTCGGCTAATTATTTGCCGACGTCAAGTTCACGAGAATTCAGAATACAACTATGACGTCGCCTTCGTCTAAACAAATCCGAAAAGTGTGGGGGAGCGAAGTAAACATGGCCTATCTATGTGTCGGTGCTCCATAGATTTCGGGGGCTAAATATAGGCTTGCAATTTCTGGTTCGTCATGGAGGAAAGCAGCTCTATAAATACCTCGGAGGAGAAAAGAGGAAAGAAGGAAATGGGCCACTAAATCAATAAAGGCCCCCCCAACACCGGCAACGTGACACACTTCAGTTTGAATCAAAAATTCCACTCGACAACACTGCGAACATTAAAAATTACAAGATATATCAGGAATGTCTTGGCCGGCACCTCCGTAGCGACTGAAGAGATATATCTATATAAATACAAAATTAATGGCAATCTGGCAGCGCAAACACGACTAAATTTGTTCTTGCCTCTAGCCGTGTGTGCCTTGGCCCATTGTCACAGAGCCAGATAGTTTTGTGTCATTAGCCCAAGATACAGCGCGGGACCTCCATTCCATATGGATGCTGCCTGCGATGGAGGAGCCGAAACGAGAACTGAAAATTAATGATGCAACTGCGAAGTGTGTCACGGATGCCGACGAAAAACCCAAAAGATATTTCCTCACAGATATAGCAACTCTGGCCGGGCAAAGAATCTGCTCATTAGCAGCTGACAATATTGGAAATTGGTTCACATTTGGCCTGCCCGGTTGCCAGGCCCCCTTTGTGTGTGCCTTTAATCAAACGGATATATATTTCCCGATATCGCCAGCGCTATAATGTATACTGCATACAGCACGCCTTGACTATATTTAGCCGTGTGACATCTATATATCCATGTATATTATGCTGATTGACGCACAATGCTCTTGAGAGCGGGCTCTGTGACGCTGCCCGACTTATCTCTATATAGTTACACGTACGCAATCGTATCTGTTATCCCTATCTGTTATCCAAGTGACGTTCATGACCCTTGATAAGGCACCCAAATATTCGCAAATCAGGGGGAAAAATTTTGGGGGTCGCCAAGAGCATGCGGAAGTAGAGTGCGTACTTGCATTTAAAGAAAGTGAATTAACAAATATAAATATAAAACATTCTGCCATATATACAGGTCAAGTTATTAGAAAATAGAAAAAGCGCATCATCGAGACCAAAACTTTTCCCAAGAAAAATATCTACACAATAAAGTCAAGAAAAACAATGAAAATCAATCATAAAACCCAAACTTGGGGATCACTCAGCATATGGAGCCGTAAAAAGTTGCGCATTTGTCACAATTCTAAAATTAAAACGCCTGAGTATCCGAATATCTTCCATTTTTCCTCCCAGAACAACAAATCGTAATATAAACTATCAACGGCATTTAGTGGGATTAACTTTTTGTGGCCGAGGCACAGTGTCATAAATACCCAAAGGCGAAAAAAAAGCTTTGCCCATGCACGCCCCATAAATAAAGCCATTAAAATGGAATTCAACGAATTTTCAGCAAGCGGCCAAATGCAGGCACCCAATCCATCAAAACCTCACACAGATAGGGAAAAACAAAAGTCCGAAAAATGCAGCCAAATCTATTTTTCGCCCCAATGGGTTTTGCCAATCATTGTTGGCTATTTTCGGTACTCTCGCCCATCGCCCATTGCCCCGCTTGAACGTCATTAGAGGGAAGTAGTGTGAATTTGTGCCTAAAATTACCTTGACCGAGCGCAGAAAATAATAATAACAAGATCTAAAAATATACGGAAAGATCTACGTGAGCATCTAAAGCGGGCGAAGCTGATTAAGCGCCACAGAATTTATGAACTTGACGTGGAAAATTTATATTGTAATTATTTTGCTATTTGCACGCGGCGCTTTTCGCGTCATCTCGCTCGGATCATCGATGGGGATTTGCCATTTAAATCTCTCTGTAGTTAATTGTTTACTGACGTATCCAGCGGATGGCAGAGAGATCCGAGAGATCCACCCGGCCGGACCCCCTGCTGACTTTGGCCAATTTAGGTCTTGTTTTCTGGCCCGGCACACGAATATCTTTCGCTCTCTCTCTCTATTTTCCGCCAGCTGATTGGGCATTTCAGCCAATTTTCCCCCCACCAGCTGCTGTCAATCTCTGTGTGTGAATCTCTTCTGCGTCTTTGCCATGGCGAAAATAATAATAATAAAAAGGAAAAGATGAACGAACGAATTTTGATTTGTTTTGGTTTCGTTTTTGCTCCTATCTTTTGGTTTTTTGTTTTTCGTTTTTGATTTGGTTAAATATGTGCATGGGCAAGCGCTTTTAAAATAAGTTCGAGTGAGGCACGCGTTTTATATTTAGATGATTGCCATGTTTTTGTGTGGTGAAAGATCGGCGCAAATAGAGCATGAGTACTTATCAAACACATTCGTGCAATCTATTTTGGATGCCATTTTATTTGACCCACTTTCTCCGACCGAAACAGGCTGAACTCGACGGATTCAAATACGTCCGAGCAGCAGCTTATTCCTAATTGGGACTGCGCCGAGTTATTATTTATGAATATTCGTGTTTTGTGCCAAAGCTCATAGAGTTCGCAATTAGACAAAGGCATTTGGACAGTGGGTAGCTGCTGCTGCTCAGCCATCGCCAGACAGTAGGATTTCTGCTTTCCAAAATTGAGAGTGACAATCAGACATAGTAGAGAAAGTCTTGACTGATATTTATAAGTACATGGTTGAAAATCCTAAAAAAGATTGCTTCTTTAATAAGCCTTGCCAATATTTCCATAACTTTTTAACAATCAGTTATCTCAAGGATATACATTTTTAGAAACTTAATACGATATTAGGGTTGGTTTCTGGTATCAATGTTAAACTTTCTCGGACAGATAAGGTGCCAGCTAAGAATTTTGTTTTATATTGCGTCAATGTGAGAGCTTATTTTGACAGAAATCCGACTTCCTGTCAAATCTATTCCAGCTCGGCAAGAGATCAACTGATTTCCGATAGCCAAATGATGAAAAAGAAGAGACTTTCAACTGTTTTTAGTGGTTGCGATAACCAAAGCAACCATGTTGTTGCGCCTTACAGCAAAATTGGGTGCTCTAGAGCAATAATCGATAGTTAACTGCACAGTTAACAGCACTCTTTTACTCTTTTACGTTCAGATAAATTTAATTAGCGGAGAACACCGGTTTGTTTTACGATTGGTTTATCTTATCTTGACAGTGAGTGTAGAAACCAGCCGTTAAAGCAATATTTTCTTATTACAGCACTTTTTGATGCAATATTACAAAAGAGTAAGCTATTTTTTTATATCTAGCCAATATTTCTTACTCTCACAAATAAAACACCTGGCCCCTACTGATATATAGCGAAAAATTGATTACTTAGGCTTCTGTCAAGAGCATTTATTCAAAACAATATATAATTATAATTTTTTATATATTTATTATTTTTAAATTAATTAAATACAACAAATCCTATGTAAGTTTATAATCATATAGATTCCACAAAAATGTATGATGTGTGAATCTTATAGAATATAATGGCTTCTTTAAACTTTTATTCGACGCTCATCTTTAATTTGCCAAATTCGTGGATCATAAATTGTCTTTGTCTAATCAAGTTAAAAATTTTCCGTACATTTAATTCCACTAATTATGTTACTAATTTTCTAAGTTTTATGCACTTGTTTTGGACAACTGACAACTAATAAAAAAAAAAACCGAAAGTCACAAAAATCCAATTTAATTCTCACCTCATTTTTCGCGCGACCTTTCAACGCGGGGGGAAGGAAAATGGCGCTGGATCCGTATTCCTCCGTGCTTGTCCCCAGTTCTCCGCCCACTCCGTCGCTGTCTCTGCTCTATTTCAGCCAATGGAATATTTTTTCGGCGTTTCCAAATGTTTAAATTTCTAATTTGTGTCTCCGAACAACAGTATTTCCCCCCTTTTGCTGTTGACTGCAGCAATTTACGGCAACATGCCAAGATCATAAAGCATATTATGATGCTCATAAATTAAATGAAATAAAATATAAAAGAAATCAAAAGATGTATTTATGAATTTTACAGAGCATATAACACGGCGGCACAGTAAATAAAATTGCTTTGGATTTTTGTTTTATGTCCTGACAATTTCCAAGCGGTGAAACTTAAGCACTATCAAAACGATCGCCGCGAAGATAAATCCCAACAAAAATATATATAATATATGTAAAATGTATATAAATTTATTCACACCTCAGCTCCAAAAAGCTGATGGCTACGCCCACTTGGCCATAGGTTTATGGCTCTCACCTGTGGCCAAAGCCAAAATGAAGTTGGCTTGCGTAATGCGCAGCAGCAACGGCAACGGCGACATTCAAGTGCGTTGCTTTTCAATCGGACTGAAAGCGCTTACAAAGCGCCCATTGGCAGCTGGCGGGGCAAAACAAAACAATTTGTGTTCCGAGGGCAATCCGTCGACTGGCCAACCACCAATAACAAGTGAATAGAAAGACGGAAAAGCAGCCCGGGCTCAAGTGTATCTCGCGGATAGCGAGATCGCATCGAGTGCAAGCGGGATGGATGGCAGGGGCAGAGCAAACGAGTTGCATTGCCAGTCAATACGCTTTTAATTACGGCCTACGCGCGCTGTAACTCAAAAGTTGCCCTAACAAAACTTTTCACCATTTACGGCAAATCGCGGACCTTGGCTAAGAGGCAGACAGACAAGCTCTCGGCTTGGCATTGATGCCAATGTCTGTTTGTTTGTCTCTTAGTCAAGTTTGGCTTTCGTGTATCTGTATCTGTATCTGTGTACTATGGATCCGCGCCTGTGCCTGTACCTGTGTCTGTGTCGGTGCTGGGCGCGTGCCATGTGTCATCTGGCTTGCGACTCGCGACTTGCGACTATCTAACGCCTCTGCCTCATCAAGAGGCAGCGTCTCCCCGGTTGACCCACGCACGCTCAGCCACGTTCTCAATGAGATAACACGGCTGAGGAAGCCCACACGATACACAGAACTCGCACACATCCCAAGAATTGGCATATAGACAGATATAGATATCAATACAGTGTCGGGTATTCGGATAGGTATAGAAGAATGGCGAATGCAGTCCGACGATCGTCAAAGTTTATTGCTTATTTTAATGTTTTTTAGGTCTGTTTACTAATTAACTTATTTATTTTAGTTGAATTTTAAAGAAGAAACATCGCTTGTTATTTCTTAAACTTTCTTAAGCAAGGTGAAAACAATTCTAATGGGATTTTGAATTAAAAACATTTTATAGACATTTAACATTTAATAGTGAAAAAATCAAAGACGTATTCCATATAACCAAAGATCCGTGGTCCATGACTTTATGCCAATTATAATGCCAAAATCTGACTAGGCCGATTGTGAAGATTATCAACCCTTCAATATAGTTAATATACAAAATGCGTCAATGACGAGACGGTGCAGAACACCGACTACGAGAATCTGATAGCAAAAATACCTCCTGAGAACGAGAATCTAAAAACTGAAGGCAGGTAAATACCTAATACTGAGAACAACGTAATGCCTGATATGGATGGGGAGCAGGACGTAAAGAAGGATAAGAATCTAGAAGCTGGAGCAGTGCAAGCGACCGTGGAAATGATGCACATCATTAATTATTTGGTGACGTGCTAAAGTGTATAACCTAAATAATATATTAAATATATTCAAACGACTAGTTTATTACATTTAAATACAACATTTAACATTTAAAGCAACTCCAGACACACCTCCATTTACTATAAAACTTAATTAGATTGGTAACAACCTCACCAATATATTTTATTTTCGACTTTACTATGGCTATACTGGCCTACATTTCGTATTCCCAATTTTAAAACGCCAAAGACCACGTTAATTAGTTTCTTAGAGCCACAAGAGCCAAGAATGAATGTAGGCAAACTTTATTATTTCTTTTTTGTGATTTCCATGTTTATTAGAGACCCGACCTGGCCTGGGTGCGCTGCGGCTGCGGCTGCCACTGCTACCAAATTGAGGAAGAGGTGCAGCAGTTCAGCTGATTGAGGCGATCGGGCCCAGCTTCCAGTCATCAGCTGGGAGCACGCCCCCCACCGAAAGCCCAGCCATGTCCATCTTTGGATGAGCGGCAATCAAACAGGCAGTCAGCAGCAGGCAGCAAATAATTTACAATGGCCACAAAAGTGTATTTTTAGATTGTGCAAACTATTTTCGTGGGTGTTTTGTCAGGGGCTGGGCCGCAGCACCTCTCGCCTTTACTCTCCACTCGTGTTCCCTCTAAAAACAAAACAACGTCACTAGAAATCGACGGTGAAAATTTAAGAAACTGTGTGAATAGATCGGGCTAAATTTAGCCTAATGAGTTTTCATTTTCCTCGCTACTGACTACATGAAAATCGCGCTCGTTTTTATTGGCGTACGTTGGCCTACAGGTGGCCGACGGCCACGGTCTACACCTGTCCCTTTCCATCGGCCTTAGCCCCCTTTGGGCCCTCGATCGGTCAGCATCATGTGAAGGTTAAAAATAATCGGGAGCGTTTGCGATTTGTATTTATTTTGTTTGGCTAAAACTTTCACAAATGAGGCAAAGTTCTATTTTTGGGTGGGGGCGCATATATCTGTATCTGTATCTGTATGTGTATCTGTATCCGTATCCCTTGTGTATATCTGGCGATTATCTGACGTACTCTGTTGTTGTCTGGCGTTGAACTTTTTGCCGGCAAAAAACGAAGAGCAGAAAACACCTCCCCAGGTGTTTATTTTTAGGTCATGGCGTGTGCTCCAATCAACACAATAGTGCCGGCGTCTGCGTAAGGACATGGCTGACTAATATCACCTGACTACCAAGACCTACGGCTGACCGTACTGCCATCTTATTACCCCAGAATGCAGTTGTGGCTCTTTTCTGGCAACGTTTCAATACGATTTTCGCACTATTTCTAGCTGCAATTTTGTGTTTATGTTTCCCAGTAAAAACAATGCGGAATGAATGCCGAATGGCGAATGCCTCTGCCACTGCACAGCAACAGACGTGCAACCTTGTCCTTAGCACATGAAAACGCTTGTTTCATTTACAATGTGAACGAATGATAAACATATGAGCCGAAATTCCATAAAGGCTGTCAGTGCAATTTCGGCGGACGGACAGGAACCGAACTGAGCAACTCGGCGGAACCAAGGAAATATAAACTTTTATGCGAGTTATACAGCAATTTATTCAAACGAAATGAAACATAAAATTATCATGGTAAAAGTAATTAAATAATAATACTTTTTACTTTTTTTTGTATATGAAACATAAAATTATCATGGTTATAGTAATTAAATAATAATATTTTTTAGAGGCCGACAGTATGACAAATTTAGATGTATATAGAGTCTAATGATTTATTAACTCATATACTTACCCAGCAACCAGAAAATAGTGTTTCTAATTAGGAAAATAAACTACTAATTTGAAAATCCTTATATTTTATTTTATTGGCAGTTAGCATAACAATGACCAAACGACTTATTTTTAAATCGGGGATAGGCATAGGGTAGAAGGTAGCATCACCAGGCGAATCGATTTAGCCATGTTCGTCTGTACGTTTGAACGCATCTATTTCAGAGACCATAAAGCAAAATGCTTTCAAATTTGATCACAACATAAACACAGATCAAGTTTGTTTTAATTTAAATTATTTATAATAAACAGCCTAAATTTCTATAGAAAGAAAATATATACTATAAAATGCCTTGTGCTTCAATTGGATAATAATCATTATAGTTATTCATGCCTTAATTTGTTGTTCATGCTAAACCTGTGTAAAATGTATATGTTACCAGTATCAATGAGCGTTTTTCAACAAGCTTTCAAAAAAATTTGCCTTACAAAATTTTCCTACCAAGATTTTCTAATGAATTTTCCGGTATCTTAAATTCAAGTTATTTAAAACATTTTATTTTCACACTGCTTGGGTTACCAGGTATCTCATAGTCGGGCACATTCGACAGAAGCTTCTTACTTGCCTACTGGCATCCCTAGTTTAACTTATAAATAAAACAATTCTAGCTTTGTATCTTTAAACCACTCATGGGAACCCAAGAAACCCTTGACTTGCGGCAAATACTTCCCAAAACATTTAGAAAAACAAAACTTTAAGATATTCCTTATAAGACCTCAACCCACACTGACCTTCACCCCGTGCCAAGAGTTCTCCCAGGCGCAAACTCAATAAAAGTGTCTCAAATGCCGGTGAATTAAAACACTCTGAAGAATCCCAGGCGGCAGACACTTGCCAAAGCCTTTTCCCAACAACTATTTCCCAAACAATTTTCACCCTGACCTTTGCCGCGGCCACCGGAAGAGGGGGATGGTGCAGACATGGCCCCGAAAACTGTCCATAAATGGTCAAGTGAATCATTTGTTTAGGAATCGCTCGTCTTCGGTACATTTCTGGCGGCTGGCTCATGCAAACAATTGGGATCTCGGTGTTTACGTCGATGCGAAAATTGCTATGGCTCTGCCGGCGCGGCTAATGGGCCGCAATTTTCGCGCACACCGATGACGTATTTCGGGAAATCATAACATTTGCCAGCCGCTAAAAGTCTCACACACAGGCGCGCGAATCGATATATACTTGCGGTAGGGGGGCTCGGGTACCTGTTGTATTATTTTTACCTCCGCGAGCGAGTCGAGTTCGAAAAGGGGAGACGTGGCCGTAGAGAGCCAGAGCGAGAGCGCGCCGCCGAAACTCACCACGGCGGAAAGGCCTGGCAAACTGTTGATTGGCTGGAGTGCGCGTGCGCGATGAAAATGGCTGCAGTGTAGGGAGGCAACCAGACCTACGATTGGATCGACACCGGGCGCAAACCGGCCGGCTACGTGCCTGTGTATGTGCCAGTGTGTGTGTGGGGCACGGTGACGTCGGCAAGCGGCGCGATTTCCCCACCACGAGAGAGAGAGTGCTGCCACTCTTTCGATATCGACTGTGGGGCGCGTGCCGGCCGAGCTTCAGGCCCGAGCCTGTGTGTGTGAGCGAACCGGACGGGCCCAGCGATGTTGAGTTTCATTCATAAAAACCGAAAGAGGGCGCATCTCGTGCCTCAGTTGTGTTCGGACAAGCAAACGCGACGGTTGGAATAGAAGAAGCCCAAGCAGCAGCAGAAGCTAGCCAGCATAAAAGCCAGAAATCAAGTCAGAAGAGTCCCCAACAGAGAGACATTGTCTAGATATACGACGCGGAAAATCCCAGCAAGAAAATAACAAATCGTTTGTGCAGTGACCAGTGCCAATAGAACAAAGTTCTCTAAAGAAATATTAAAAAAAAACCGATACTTGCCTGCAAAACTAAAACTTAAACTTAAAGTAAAACAAAACCCAAAACTAAAACTAAAGTAAAAGTGAAAGGATATTCCGGCAGAGGGCGACGGCATGAATGGCAGCCCCCGCAGCCGCATAAGATGATTACACGAGCAGTGCTTTATTGATTTTCGGCTCGCAGTGAGAACAAAACTTTCGCGAAAACTGACAGTGAAAATTCCATAGCCATCGCAGAGCTAGGAAAAGCCTAGACCAAGGCAAGAAAGCCCAAAGGAAAATCCCTTTGAATTCTTCTGCAAGTGCCATTGCGATCCAGGTGGGTGCTTCGTTGACAGAGCGATGAAAAGGAATCTATTTTCGTGACAAAAAAACATGCTTATATATTCCAAAAATTTGATTTAATTCATTTTAAATAAAATGAAAAATGCTCCTTGTGATTTCTGGTTGAATTATTGTTCTACAAATTGAATTTGTGTGAACGACAGAACAGCATAAATTTAAGGATTGATTTATGTGTGTGCCAACATAAATAGAAAATTCGGTGTTATTACATTTTATATATTTCTTATTGGAAAGTGATTGTGATTCAGCTTTAGGCTTCTTTTAGTGAAATTAATTAGAAATTTTAATAACTTAAAAATACTTTAAAATGTGGTCTTCTATATTAAATAATTTTCTTTGAAATATATTAGCACAATTCAAATCGTAAAGGAAATACTTGACTAAAAATCTTTATACAAATTGTTTAATGCCTGAAATTATATTTAGAAAAAATGTATTTGGCTTTAAGGCCTTATAAAAATATTTGTTGTTCCGAAATTATATTTAGAAAGCATTCTCTTACTTGTTATTTAATTTATTAGCAGGAAGCATTTAGTATTTGCTCAAACTCATCTCTATATTATTCGCCCCTATGGCAACGGTGCTATTTTCTCCTCCTCTTGCCAGGCGCCTTACTCTGTGTTCCTCGATTTAGTTGAGAGATATAAAAATTCATTTAACGCATAATAAAAATTTCTGCACGTTATTTAGATAGCACCTGGGGAGCGGACAGCCAAGCGGCAAAATTTACGACTGCAACTATGTCGTCGCGAATTAATGCTTCTCTGGGCACAAGTGCATCTCGGCCTGCCCTGGCCATTTTTGCAGTTTTGTAATTAAATTATTGTCATACACTTAGCGCTCAATTAAAATAGCAATCTGATGTTTACAATTTGATGGCAAATTTTTGGTCCGTCTGCATTCCCCAAGCTTACGTATCCACGGCATTTCCCAACCGCTTTTCCACGCCCCCGCTCATGAGGCGGCTAATGCATTTCCTTTTGGCGGTTTTTCTTCGATGAAAATGGAAATGGAAAAGCAATTAGCAAAGTGATTTACATGAAGCCTCCCATAACCAACCAAAAACTACCTAGGTTTAAGATCATTTTTCAATTTTTGAAGCATTTCCATCGCTTTTCGTATTTAGGAAATTAATTATGAAATCGAGACAAAAGGTGCCGCCGACGGTGCCGCTGATGGGTCGTGGAGTTCATTTAACACTTGCTGCAGTTGCCAAAAGGCACTTTGACATCGGCCCCCCTGTTACCAGCCTCTATTACATAGAGAAAAATAAATGCAGTGTGTTTTTCAGAAAAAAAGATTGAAATTTAAGCTTAAAATAAATTAAAATGAGAAATTAAAGGAGTAAGAAGCGAAGCTTAGGGGTTTAATTATCCTGAAACAATGAAGACATTTCTTAAATATTAAAATATTTATTTTATATTTCTAATTAAATATCAAAAGTGTAATAATCTATATGTTGAAGTTCCTTGATATTCTTCCTATTTACTGTCTAAATTAATTTAAAATTGGTTCCGTGTAACACTCCAAGTGGCCAAAAGCTTGAAGCTGCCAAGTCAAACAAGAAAATGTTCATTTAAGTGCCCACTAAAATGATTTCTGAACAAAAAAACCTTTATAAAAATATACATATTCGGCTGGTAGGTGTGTGTGTGTGTAAGCTGTGTGTGTGGTGTTGTTGTCTGGCCTGCGGCTGTTTATTTTCATTAATTGTTCTCATGAGGGAAAAACAACAAGCAGAGCTGTTGGCATGAAAAGTGTGACAAAGTGTTACGCATGCAAAAGACGGCGGCAAAAGATACATTTTCATGCCGATGCCGTTGTTGTTGCCGTTGTCCATGTTAACTTGTTGGACACTCCCGGCCAAGATGAGGATCGGGGACTGGGAAGAGTGTATCTGCTCCCGCTGTGTGAATGATGGACTTCGTTGCCGCCCGGCCATTCCATCATCGTTTCGTTTTGGCTCCGTGTCGCATGCAACTTGCATGTCTTCTATCTATGTATCTGCAAGATACTTTTACTCCTCACACACACACTAATGATCACCCTTCTCCTTTAAGCGTTTCTCCAATTTCTTTTCACATTAATAGCGGAATAGAAATAAAAATAACCAAACTTGTATTGGGCATTATTGGTATTTGTTTTCTCTGGCCGCCTGTCAAGGTTGGGAATGCAAATCTTTCGATCTATGAGTACTTCGGATAGCATTGCCCAAGATCCCAAGACAACAAACTTGTTTATTTTTGGAGCCGCTAAGTAGCCAAAGGTCGCTTCACACGTCTCAACATTTAATCCTCAATGAGGTCTTCAGCGCGGCTGCGGCGGCTGCTGCCAATGAAAACATTTACTGGCTAAAAGTCTGGGGTCTGGGTCAAGACACGGCCTCTCCCCGCTACTCCCCTCATTTGCCAAAGCAAACAAATTGGCGCCCATCTATCGAATTGTTAACACTCTCGACTGGAAGAGCGTAGAACCCATAGAGTCACTATGGAAATGGCAACCGGTTCGGCAAAACTTAATTAAAATAATATCAACATAACAATTTTTTCATGCTTGGCTCTCTACCTTGCTGCCTTGCTGCCTAGCTGCTTCCTCATCGAGCCGTTAAATGTATCTCGCGGATATCCATCTCCCTCTGGCGCACGGCCACTGCCAATATTCATTCATGGCAAGAGATCTCTTGACGTGTGCTGTCTGTGTGTGTTGTCTGTCCTACTACACTAAAAACAAAATCAAGAAAAATGCTATGCAAAAATATGCAGAGTGAAAGAAGTCAGGGGATCCGGGCCGGACCGGAGACAAGATTTACAATATACATAAACGCAGGCGGCGGGACAGTGGCCATAGCCTAAGGAAAACCCCAGGCTTGGCTTACATTTTCTTGGTAGCTTGATTACCCATCAAGTTTCCGGCAAACTGCGGGCTGTAATCGCCTTAGCCAGTTGCCACTGTAGATAAGCAACAAACACAGCATCCATCTACAGCTCGACTTGTGGCCGTTGTTGGTTTTTCTTTTTTATTTAAGGGAGTGTCAATTGTTAGCCAAGTTATTAAGAACCAGGGGAAGACAAAGACCGGGCCAAGAAGTCCAAAGAGCTGGAAGTGGAAGTGGATTCGATGCTCTCCAACCAGTTTTCAGACTTTGAGAGCTCCGTATTGGATTTGTATTTTCGGCCGCCCGCGGATGATTCATGTGGCAAGTCAGGGGGAAGGAACAGCAACAACAACAACGACAACGAAAAAGATACAAATCTTTGATCGACTGTAAAAATTATTGACTCGGGCGCATAATTTTATGAATGAACAAAACACAAAAGGCACACAAGCACACAGGCCCAGCACGCGCTGGCTCAACAGCCTGTGTCGGTAACTGTATCTGTATCTGTAGCTGTCTCTGTATCCGTATCTACGAGCCTCAGATACACGAGTCTGTGGCCTACAGCTTTGAATGTAATTTCACTCGCTGCCCGTCTCGAGTGCACTTCGCCATGGAAATTATGCGTGAAATCAAATGTAAATAAAAAAGCAAAAGTGCCAAAAGCGGGACGCGCTCTCCTCCTCGGATCTTGTGCCCTGGCCCTGGTCGTATCTGTCGGATGCTGTGCCGCTCGGCACGGTAGTTATTTTGGCGCATAGCTGCCTGTCAACACGAGTGCACTTGTAATGCAAATCAACGCGGTCAAGCCTTTGCCTGCCGAAAACAAAAAAGAAAAAAATACAAAAATACAAAAATAAGAAATAAAACAACACACTCGAGAGAGCTTGGATGACGCCACACCGAGCGGATCGAGGGGATCAAGAGGGACCCAGACCCAGTGCCGAAACTCGTTGCAGATGGCAATCGCAGTTTCGGTTAGTTTATCTGTGATAAACATGCGTACATAAAACTACAAAATAAATAATAAGCCAAGTTTATGTGGCATTTGTTTAGAAAAATTTGCTGCCGCTGTCCGCCGATCGGGCTCTAATTGAGAGACTTGCATAAGTTCGCATCAGCTTCAGCGTCAGCGGATTGCGTAAGGTCACCAGCGCCGAGCACCGCCTGACCCACTTCCCGGGGAAGGCGAAACCCAAACCTGGTCGCTCTTCGGCCTGGTGATCCATGGGAAAGCCGGCTGTTCTACTTCTCAGGGTAGGGCTGGGCAGCTCTGAGCTCTAAGTGCTTAATCGATCTTAATTTAATTGCTGGCGACCGTGGGCGCAGGAGGCGAAAGTCTGCGACAGTTTCCAAAGACTACAAATTCAATTGTTAAGTAATTTCCCCACTTGGTGACCCGACTCACTCACCCGCTCACTCACTGGTTATGCAATCGAACAGCTGTCGTGGCAAATCAATTGAGAGCTGAGGTGGATTTGCTTGAGTCTGTCTTTGCGGTTTGATTTTATGCAGAAGAAAACCAGATAATCATCAATGGGAATTTATTTCGAATTTTCCTCTGCTCTCCCGTATAATTTCTACTCTAAAATCTATAACCAGGCATATCCTGAATGCTTCCTAAATATATATAAAATCTTACTCATCCTTATTTTCTTCCCTTCCCTTTGCAGGCGGCGTAGCCCCTGGAACTCCATCAGCGGCCATGATCATGGAAGGGCTTGAAACCCTGGTGGCGCCCACGCATCACGCATTCCTGCTCACCGAGACGGCCGCGGCCGCTCACTTCAATGTGCTGAGCTTCGACACCTGTCTGTTCAAGACGAGCACGGCGGCCCAGAGCAGCGGCAGTCCGTCATCAGCGGCGGCGGCCACCTACCTGAGCCCGGCCCAGTTCGGGGGCAATCCCAGCGGTTCGGGCCCTAGCAGCGGTTCCCTCAACTCCACCTCCGCCTCCGCCTCGTCCTCATCCTCCTCGCTGCTTCACTACTCCAGCGCCTCAGCAGCAGCCGCTGCAGCAGCCGCCGCCGCCGCCTCAGCCGCTGCGGCCAACAACAACTCTGTGCTGCGAGCCCGCAACCAGACAGCCACGCCCACGCAGGGCGGTAGTCCCGGACACGTGGCCGTACAGCCAAGCGCAGCCGCCAGCAGCGGACGCAGCTCCGCCTCGCACCTGAGCCTCTTAAACACCAGCGGCCAGCACAGTCCTCACAGCGCCTCGGCCTCGGTCGTGGAGCAGGTGGAGGTTCACAAGCAGATGATCGAGGCGCTGCCGGGCGATCTCAACACGCCGGTGACCACGTCCAGTGATATACCCTCGTTCTTTGGACCCACCACTGTGGTGGAACCGCCACCCATTACTGGTGAGTAAAAGTCTTAATTAATAAAGTCTTAAAAATACAGAACACCTAAAATTGGGAACTTGGAAACTAGGCTTAAGGTTAAGTAGCTATTATTTACTCTTAGCTATTTTTGTAATAATATTTTTTAAAATGTTTGCTATATTTTCATATATAACTGCAATTCTTTATGAAGATCAATGAGAAATATCGACTATAGGTCAGAATTAAAGATACAACTAGTTAATTACCTGTAGCAAGCTGACACTCTACCCGCTAAGTTCTTAAATGCCATTTTCCACGCTTCCCTAAAATTTTTAAAAAGTACAGAAGATTTATTATCTTGGCACTAAATATATATTCCCAAAAATGTAACTAAAAGTGCGTACATTTTCGCAAAAAAATACATTTCATTTGGTCTGATATTTCCACATATTAAGGAACAGAACATAAATCGTGGACACAAAAGCCTCAAAACATTTATAGAGTTTTGCTGGGCTGGGAGAAACTCGAACCGTGAGTTTCTTTATCTGCTGCTAATGGATGCAGCTTGCAGCTGCCACATGCTGCAGTGGCACTGCAGTTGCAGTTGCAGTCCGGGCTCCGCCTGGAGTCCGCACAACTAATCCGTTGTCAGTCTTAAGTCTCAACATAAATCAGCCTCAGCCTTAGTCCGCGGAAATTGTCGTTGTGTTAGGCCATATCTTGACTTACTTCTCCGCCACTCGAACCTATCTTGGCTTTGTCTTTCTCCATACATAACACACTTCCCTCAACCTTTTCTCGGCTGGGCTTGCCCTGAATAACAAGTTCAAAATCAAAAATAAACATTCGAAAAAGCTCAAGTACCAATTTCTGAGGCACTTTTTTTTATTTTTATTATTTGTTATTTGCACGTCCTCTGATTTGTGGCTCTTGCTTTTCATTTTTGATTTCTTTTTCCCCGGCGATCTCTCGTGTCTTAATAATTTTCGTTGTTATTATTAAGTTATGGGGCATTTTAAGAGGTCTCCAGCCCAGGCAGCAAAAGTTTTATATTTTTCTCTTGCCTTTGCGCACATAAATATAAATTAATAAAATGCTGACATCCCAATGGCTATATCACGGTATAGGTATAGACTTCATGAAATTTATGTCACAAATTTTGTGGCATTTCGTATTTATCTTATTTTTGCGCTCACTTTTCATTAATGTCAAATAGAATTGAATTTTGCCATACTCGCGACGCGCAGCGTTCTCATATTTCTAAGACAAGACTGCATAATAAAAATAATAATAAATAAAAAATAGCAACAACGACGCTTAATTAATCTAGAAGCGAGAGCAACAACAACGGCGCATGTATTAAACATTTCCGTTCAGTGTCAATGTTTCGAGCGCAATTTTCTCACTCGCGGCTGCCTCAAGATACGCGGACATATCAGACACATATATACTACCGACTACAGACATATGGAGCTGCATTTCTAATTGAATTAAGGCAAAGCAAATAAAGTATACTAGATTTGCTGCTGCTATCAAAAACAATTGAGTTTAATTGCTCTCTCTTCCCTTTATCCCAGGGAATGACTGCGTTTTTTTTCGAGCACAGTTAGAGAGCGCTTAGAGCCATTGGAAATGCATAAAAAGTGGACACTTGAGAGATGGCAAAGATTCATGTGCGTCTAAAAGATGCTTAGGATATAAAGTTCGCCAGAAGCCAAAAAAATGTCACCCATAAATTCTGGCCACAACCCACGCAGTTTTTGGCCAGTCTGGCCAGCCAAAATGCAAAAAAAAAGCACAGAAATCACAGAAATCATGGACATGGGCAATTTTCAAATGAAAATCCATTAAAACAATTTGCATGACAATGACGGAGCGGCTTTTAATCGCCAAACTTGGCAAGCAAAGAAGTCGGGCTAAAGCGAGAATATAGACAAAGGCACAGGCAAAGGCTCCATATTGGCCAGACTAGAATGCGTCGGCCTGTCACAAATGAAACATAATTTGTTGTCCTCTTTCATTTTTATTGCTATTGTTGCCTGTCTTGTTGCTGGTTTTTCGGGACATAATTTGCCCTGACAGCATTAATGGGTCTTGCAACTATATGCATGCATGCGGGACCAGAACAATAGAGTCGCTATCGCGAAAATTTCTGTGAATTCAAGAGCTTGCTCGGGCCTTCCCCCTCAGCTGGAACCAGATTGATGTCGCAGCACATTAGGCGCACTGCAACTCAATCAATATCCAGGCTAAAGCTCAAGTCCGCAGCGGCATTAATGACGGCAATCGTGAGCAGCTAAAAAAGGGGCAAAAAGAGCAGAGCTGGAAGAGAGATTCCGATTGCCTCCGTAATTAGTCTTCTCGCCGACACTTTTGCCTGCTGCCCCCCAACTGCTGCTGCTTCCACTGGCTTCTGTGCACTTCTGGACTTCTCCCGCCTCGGTTCGGGCACGATGAGCGATGATGCGACCTCCCGTGTCGTTCGATTTCCGCGAAATCAAAGCGCCCAGAAAGCCCAGCTGCAGTGGCCCAATGCCAATGCCGTTCAAGCGAACTGTGATTGATATCGCGCCTTGCCGCCGCCGCCACCGCTGCTGCAACAGCAACATCAGCGACAGCGGCAGCAGCAACTTTAAGAACTTAAGGAAAAGGGGTAGGGTGAAGTCAGCAGCACCCAAGATTCCAAGGGCAATAAAATAATTCCCTATATATTACCAAGATATTATTTAAAGCGATAAGAAAAAACGGGCAAAAAAAGCATAATTGAGAACTTAATAAAAAAAAATTTAATTACTAAGAAATTAGTTAATATCACTATATTACGATTATACACTTCTGTGTAATTTTAATTAATATGAGCATAGAATTCGCGAGACTCTATATCAAAAATTTCAACAATTTCCACAATTACAAAAATTTCAAAAATTTCAACAATTTCAACAATTACAAAAATTTTGTTAAATATATATTCTTAAAGGCAAATGAAATTTCTGATAGCACAAGTTACTCAGAATTAGTGTAATTAAATCAGATATTAGGAAAAATTTATCAAATATATAATATAAACTATTAAGAAAAATATTTCACCAACACTCAAAAATTTAACAATCAAATTTTCTTTCCTTTGATTTCAGGATCTATTGAATCCGAGGACCTGTCACTGGAGCCCCAAGTGGTATCCGTAGCCAGTCCCGTCCTGTCACATTGCAGTCCATTAAAAGAGGAGCGCAGCACGCCGCCAGCTTTGGCCATTGTCAAGGAAGAATCAAGTAATAATAGTTGTAATATGTACCCCCAACACAACAACAACAACAACACCACATCATCATCAACAACTACAACAACAGCCAAACAGACAACAAGCGAAAGCCACAGCAACACAGAGGGCGTTGGCTCGCCAGGCAACAGCAATACCAACAACACACAATCACACCAACAACAACAGCTGCATCACAGCAACAACAGCAACAGCAATGCGAATTGCCACCACAACAGTCACCAGCAGCAACAGCAACAGCCACACATGAGCAGCTCCCCGCAACACCAGCATCAATACCAACAACAACAACAACACCAAATATTACACCAACAACAGCAACAACAACAACAATTGCCACATCACCACCATCATCATCATCACCATCACCACCACAGTCACAGTCAACTCCAACATCAACAACAACAGCTGCAACAGCAACAGCAGCCACACCAACAACAACAACAGCAGACGCTACACCAACAGCAGCAGCTGCAACATCAGCAGCAACACCAACAACACTACCAACAACATGCCATCCAACAACACCAACAGGCTAGCAAAATCTCATATCGCGGCATTTTCACCACCACAGGCAACGCCATGAACGCAGCAGCAGCCGCCGCAGCAGCTGCCCAGCAACAGCAGCAACAGCAGCAGCAACAGCAGCAACTTCCCTCCCCGCAGCTGGGCGTTCTGCCCGGTCCCATGTCGCCGCCCTCGAACAGTTTGGGCAACAGTTGGGGTCTGCCCAGTCCGGACAAGACCATGTTCCAGCCGCCCCTCTTCAGTCTGCCCGCTCACTATGCCACCATGCAGCAGCAGCAGCAGCAACAGCAGCAGCAGCAACAGCAGCAGCAGCAATCTGCGGGCGCCGCCCCCTCGCCATATGACGACGGACGAGCGGCAGCGGCAGCGGCGGCCCAGCACGCCGAACTCCTGGGCCTGACCATGGACTGCACACCCCTGTTGCTCAAGCAGCCGCCACCAACCTATGCCGGAGCCTCCGGATTCGAGGGCCTGGGCCAGCTGCACAGCAGCCACGAACAGCTGCAGCAGCACCAGCAGCAGTACGTGCGCTCCCAGCCCAAGTACCAGTGGCTGGACTCTCCGGCGGACTACGCCCAGCAGCAGCAACAGGTACAGCAGCAGCAGCAGCAGCAACAACAGCAGCAGCAGCAGCAGCAGCAGACTCTGGTGCTGCCGGGACCGACATCATCCGCGAGTTCCAGCAATGCAGCCCTAGGGGTGCTGATACCCAAGCAGGAGAGCTATCCGGACATGCAGCCCGGCTCCAATGGCACTGGCTATTCGGCCGGATCGGGGGGCAGTTCCTCGGCAGCCGCCGCCGCCGCTGCAGCTGCAGCCGTACAATTGGCAGAGTACAGTCCGTCGACAAGCAAGGGACATGAGATCCTGTCGCAGGTGTACCAGCAGAGCAGCGTACCGCTGAAGCTGGTGCCGGTGAAGCCTCGCAAGTACCCCAACCGCCCCAGCAAGACGCCCGTGCACGAGCGACCCTATGCCTGTCCGGTGGAGAACTGCGATCGCCGGTTCTCCCGCTCCGACGAGCTCACCCGCCACATACGCATTCACACGGGCCAGAAGCCCTTCCAGTGCCGCATCTGCATGCGCAGCTTCAGCCGCAGCGACCACCTGACCACCCACATTCGCACCCACACCGGCGAGAAGCCCTTCAGCTGCGACATTTGCGGAAGGAAGTTTGCCCGCTCCGATGAGAAGAAGCGGCACGCCAAGGTGCATCTGAAGCAGCGCATCAAGAAGGAGAAGGTGCGTGGCGAGCAGCAACAACAGCAGCAGCAGCAGCAACAACAGCAGCAGCAACAGCAACAGCAGCAGCAGCAGCAACTGCAGCAGGAGCAGCACCACCTGAGCCTGCAACACCAGCAGTATCAGCATGCCCATCATCACCTCCTGCAGGCCGCCGACCTGGCCATAGTCACCTCGAGTGCGAGCATGTAGAGACTAGAGAAGTCGGCATCTGGCGCTGCCAGGGCCAAGATTCCCCTGCCCAAGGTGAACCTGGCTCTGGCTCTGGATCTCGACGAGAACGCCTTTCCCTTCGAGCTGACCTCCGACTACGGCACCCTGTCGCCGCTCACCAGCCCCGTGCAGTTCAATTACGTGTGGGTCGGCCAGGACTCGAGTCAGCCCTTCTTCTACAAGGATGACCACTCGGAGGACTAAGGTTGGCCAAGGGATGCAATCGCTGATGCTGAATAATCATTAATGTATACTGAGTTGTAGTCGTAATACCGGGGTTGTGCTACCAGCAAAATCTATGCAAGACATTAAATCGTAATGAGGATACAATATGCTACAGTTAGCCTAGATAATATATATATATCACACATCCAGTTATGGCCAGGATAAGAATCAAGCAAAGCAAAACAAAGTTACTAACCATACAAAGCCTAACTAAAGCAAATTGATGATTACTAATAATATTTGATATATAATTGAAATGGGAAAATATTTAACTTATGTCTCTAATACTGTGATCTCATGTGTAATAATTATTAATTTTAATTTCCTTACATAACTGCATACAAATAACCAGAAATAATTTTAAAAATTATAATACTTTCGCCTTTGCCTAGCTAATGTTCATTTTTTAAAAATGCTAACACCCCCACACACACACACACTAATTTATTGCATTTTAAAATAATTATATGTACACTATAATTATTAATTATTAACTTATTGTCTTAAAGGTTTAGATTTAGGTTTTAACATTCAGAAACGTAATCGAACACACACACACAAACCTTAGCATATCATTTTTTCCTCTGAGCATTATAAATTGCATAAGTTAAAAAAAAAAACAAAAGTTACTTTTAAATCGAATAATGGAATTTCGTGTGCTAATTGCGAATGAACGAAGAGAGGAGAGGAGAAGTTGTTTAACAAAAACGGAAACTTAAATTTGAAAAATGCCCCTTGTACTTCCTTAGCTGATTCGAAATCAAAATGGCAAATGAAAATTTAATTTTATCTTATTTTATGATATTTTTAAAACAAACATACTTTCAGTCTACTGTAGAAATCGATTTCTTCTTAGTTTGTACCACTTATTTTAAGTTTAATTATTCTATTTTTATATTATTAGTTTATTTTACTTCTCGAAATATATAACAATTTTTCAAAAAACATACTTTTTTGTTTATTATTTATTTTACCCAGACCTCGCTATACGGCCGCTATAACGGCCTTCTTCAATTACGGCACGTTCTCGAACTACGGCCTAAACTGTTTCGCTATATATTTACAGAATAATTGATTAATTATACGGCTTTTAGCTTAGCTTATCTAGGCCGCAAAGCGAGGAATTGGTGTATTTTAATTATTTCTTAAAGAAGTCAAACAGAAAAGATACAAATTGGATGGTTTCGGCCTTGGCAATAAGGATCGCATAAAGAGTAAAGTCAGTTTCGTAAGTGTTAGACAATAGAAAACTTAAATAACTTACAGTGCAAAGTGCAAGAAAAGCTATCAGTACTTTTTGAACTCTCCACACACAAATTTTATGCATGGCTGTATACATTTTCATATGGCTATGAATCACCAGTACAGTGTACACCTATATAAGTAAGAATAAATATAAAAAATAAGGTCATGATTTTGAATTCGATGTTCAGCTTATTCTGAATGAGTCTGGCGCCTCACAAATTATAGCCTAACGAACTTGAAACGAAGTAGAAAGTGTTGACACAGACACGAAAAACACAAAAACCTAACTAATCGGAACTCTTGTGCCACGTGACAAATATATTTGATGATGTATGTATACAACAAATTTATGTAGAAAGCAACGACAGCTGAAATACGAAAGTAACGAATGGTTTGAGGATGTTTTAAATTCGAGTCTATTTTATAGCAAAATAACGGTGAAAATATATTTTGCATAGCCGCTCCAACGGACAAAAATTAGCACTAGGAGGGAATAAGGTAAAAACAAACTTGAAAATAGGATAGGAAAATAAGGTGAAGGGCAGTGCCAAAAAGAAGGAAAACGAAAAACGAAAAACACACGTCTTAATCTATATATTTGTATTTAAATTTAAAGTTTGGCATTTCTTAGCTAGAGTAACGCCCAGAGTAAGTCACAAAGTATCCAAATTGACAAGTGAATGTGTGAAAATTATGTGCCATCAAGAAAATAATGAAGCTTATAAAACACAGACAGAGACAAAGTAATTATATTTAACGAAGGGATTTTTAAATTTTAAACGTTGTGATTTATATTGTTCGTTTGATGCATGCTTCAGTGTTATAAATTATTAAAAAATATTATTATTCGGTCGCAAAACAAAAGGTGTTAGAAGCTTAAGCGAAATATATATCTGTAGGTGTATTTAATTGTGTACATAAATGTGTTTATAACTCGAGTTGCTTATGGACAGTTTTTCTTCCATATATATGAATTATATGAATGTAATATTCACTCAAATAAATGTATTTTATTGATGCATTCTTAGCTAGACAACAATTATTCGTAGCTAAGCAAACACACAACCAGACAGACATTCAATGCTCAAAAGGTGAAGCTTGCCGTTGCATTTTGTAGACGTCGCATTGCCGTTCAAATATAATTTGTTTGTGCGTTGAATACGTAGGAAAGTAAGTGTTTCTTAATGTTTTGTGTGTGCACATTATCCACTTAAATACCATATAAAGATACGTTAAGAGGCTCTCAATTCTTTAACTCTAATTTCAAAGACTGTCTTTGTGTTTAGATCGCTAAGTCTGTCGAATCGGTTCTATCATCCAAAAGGGAAAGCCTTCGGCCTTCCCAACTATATCAGTTGTTTGCTATAAATTTAACACTAACAAATATATCCCTAATTCTAAGTTGATATTTTATGTCAAAGTAAATAAACAATATTCAAAATATATTATACAGATAAATCAAACAAAAAAAAATTAACAAAGAGATGAAAATATGCAAATTTGGCGAAAACACTTTTTGAACAAATTAAAACGAAATTTAAAATTTAACATAAAATCCGTCTTTTACTCCAGCTCGCACGCTCTGCGAATTGGCTTCGTTCTGGTCATATAAATTAGTTAGGCATTCGTTTCAATAAGCCATATCGTGGCCATATATAGCGAAATGCAGCCCCAATAAAAAGCGCAATAAAATTGAAAATAATAGCCAAAGCGGAGCGGCATCCGACGACACGGACGATATATGCCAGCACTCAAAACTAATGAAATGTTCCAAACTCCAAAGCGATTGCAGCCACCAGCCACCAGCTAAAGCGCGCCAGTCAGCCAGCCAGCCAGCCAGGAAAGTCGAATGACCAGAAAGAAACGCTCTCCATCAGCTCCGTTCTTTCCCGGCCGGCCAGTCAGCCGATCCTCTCCTGCCCTGGCCTGGCTCCTCCACCGCTCACCTGTTGCCGCCGTTGCCGGCTCGATGAAGCCGACTGGGCTGCCAGCAGCGACAGGCGCATGTCGGGCCTAAAATTCTTCAGTTTCCCTGCTCGCCAAAGACGAGCAGCCGATGTCGGGGACTTGGCAAAAGTTATGAGCGCAATTCTATCGTAAAAATGCAAAAAGGAAAGGAAAAACGAAGCCATCTTTAGGAGAACAAGAGATGCTCTTACAAACTCGAACTAAATCGGTATACAAATCTTATCTTTCTGAATATGTTTAAGGCAGTGATGTCCAAAGCCCAGACTTAAGAGTCAGCAAATTTCTCTGTCCTGCCTCCGCCGACACAAGCACAGTATGCACAGAATGAAAACAACGCTCCCGAGCGGTAAAATTGTAATTTTGATTTAAATTTAGAGTTGAATAACTATTTTTCAGTCTTAAATATTTTATATGCAACTAAAAGAAAATGTAGCTATTTTTTCTCATAGCTAGCCAATTGTTCTATAGAGTGTATTGCTAAAACTGGTTTGTTTGCAACATTTCCCATGATATTCGGGTATTTTTTTATAGAAGTAAGTAACATTATTCTTTAATATCAAGGTCCTTCTTAAACTTATTATAACTTATTACCTTTAATACCAGTTGACTTAAGGATTAAATATACTTCAAAATTCATAATATCTGCAACATTTTCGTTAACATCATACATTATTATATGTTATTGCCTAGCATTGAACTCTTTTTATACTAAATAGAAGCTCAAACCAAGATATCAAATAACAACGGGTTTGATTTGTTAATTAAGTTAAGAGACATTTCTTTTGTGCTTGTCTTAACACTTCGGTTTTTTTTATTTTATTCAAGTTTGATTACTGAAAAGAATGAATGTTTTGGCAAAGTAGCTACCTAAATGACAGCAAAGAATGCTTTATAACAAATTCTTTAAAAATATATTTATTATATACCAAGTAGGAATTGATTCAACTGTATTTCACTATAATAATATATTTCTTCTGATATTGTAATTGAACCCATAAAAGGCAGCATTGAAATCTCTATAATATGAAGTTACTAGAATTATTTCTTAAATAATATCTTAATTAATTATTATATACCAAACATTTATTTATATTTTTTTTTTTGATTTGGAACATATTTCTTCTGATATTATAAATAAACACAGAGAAAGCAGTATTGAAATCTATATAATATGAAGTTACTATAATTATTTCTGAAATAATATCTTATACCTCTCGGTCACTAGTATTTTTCATTAATAAATTATAGTTTTTAAATGCTTTTTATGCAGTTAATGTTTAGAGTAAGAAAATAGAAAAACCTTTTCTTCCTAGCCTTATCAATAAATTGTAAAGCCCCCTTTCGAATAGGGCATAGAAATGCAAAATGCTTTCACGGCTGCGGCTACCACGTCTTCGGCCTCTCGTCTGCCACGGTTAAGGTTCTGCCTTGACCGAAACTAGAAATTCTTGTCTGCGCAGCAATCATCATCGAACGAGAGCAGCAGCCGCAGCAGGAGTAGATGGGATCGAGGAGCGGGAAATGGAGATGAAGCAGCTAGAGGTAGAGCCAGAGCCAGAGCTGGAGAGGTTCGCCTTGTGATTTGTGTGCTTGCGGTACAATTTGAGCCGCGAGCTGTGGCTACCAATGGCCAGTTGTTACCCGGGCCCAGTTCAGCTTATGACAGGCGCAAACAAAATTATTCGGAATCTGGCCAGCCGACCGACCGACCGATCCCAATCCCCCATTCCCGAACGGCAGGTGATGAACTGTCGGCTGTTCGGGGAGGCACATGTGTAGTTGTCGTCTTAAGTGCGCCTATTTGACATGTTTAGGTGTTTAGATGGCATGCCCGATATGCACGAAATTGATTTCGATTTGATAAGCTGCCACATTTCATCTTGGCCATTCGGTAGCTTCAAAATATGGACACCAATATGGCTTATCGCGCACTGGCCAAGATACCGGCTAAGGAAGACGACAATATTGTGAGAGTCATGCGATTGGAGGTGGAGGTGGAAGTGGAAGTGGACCAGCTATCGGCCAGCAAGGTGTCGCTGAACAGTCACTCAGATCCAGTAACACCAACGAACCAACCAGCCGGCAACAACTATCAAAACCGGACTTCATTTTTGGTGAGACCACAAAAAAAGGACCGGAGGAAGAATGTCATGCAGGCAATCTCCGTACCGCCTCGACTTAATATCTTTGCTTAACTGCTAATGAGTTGCCGTTAGTGATTTATTTCGTAAATAAATAGAATTGCCAGCAGTTAAGCCAAGTTCAACTTTGCATGCCGCATGCAACACACGACATCGACACGAGCTCCTGACACAGTGATCCGCTCCAGACAAACGCTGAATTGCAAATGCAGACGGTTTGCAGCATTTGTATTCCTCACTAAAGGTATTAGGCAATGAAATTTAGTCTTAGGAAACATACATATGTTTATACAAGTCTCCCAGCGAGAGAACCTTCCAATCCATCAGTTAACATTTCTGCTTGATTTTTTATCAATTGATGATTTATCAGAAGCAATAATGCTTATTTTGCTTTTAGTATTAAGCTGAAGCCTTGATTTTTTTATAGTAAAAAAAAATTGTAATAAATAGTCTTGTACGGACGATCTCTGAAAGTTTTAGTTCAATTGTATTATAAACATGGGAGTTATAAGAAAATAAGGTTTGCAAACCTCTACTTATTTCGATCCCACTCGCAGTACCCCCTTAAACAAATAGTAGCGCGGGTTCGAGTCCTGGCAGGAGCGATCTAAAATTAAAGTTTTTATTCGTTATTTATAATTTCTACAACAAAGAAATTGTCCTTTATTTTCCAAGTAGATCTGAGTAATATAAATAAACATACACAGAGATATTTATGGCATCCTTAAATTGAGAAACAGCCTTCTCAAATACGTACTCCTCTCATTTTTAGTACGGATTTCTTAAAATTCTAAGTTTAAGTATAACTCAAAGTTCTCTTCCTATAGTAAATATTCGCAATTAATGCATTAGGTATCGCTAAGTTTTCTCAGTTGTTAAACTAAGATAAATCGCATGAGTTTCCATTAAATTGGAAAATTAGGAAAATCCTACAGTTGCCAAAGGAATACTTTCTATTTCCTCGGACTGTAAATTTCTAAGACCTGACATAAAAACAACCAAGAAGTTTTTTCAACTAACTAAACTATGTTAATGTTTCATTTTTGAATCCCTTTCAGCCTTTGTTTGATTTAAACTTACACTCAAAACTACAGCACAGAATATTTCTATTCTAATATCTCTTGGCAAACAGAATTCCCAGACTCTTGATCATAGGGAGTGCCGGTTCACAGATTTGCCAACTTGGGGTTACGGACCCTCAGTGGTCAGTAGCGTAGTGCTATTAATAAACCCAGCCGTATCGCACTGTCTGCGACATTTGACTAATTGAAAAGCCCTGATATATTATGGCCAGATCAGCGAAAGTTGGCGAGACCGGAGACTTGGGACCTGGCGATGGGACATTGAGGAAGCTCACACACACAGAGCCGCGCAACTGCATCTGGGCCTAATCAAAACTAATTCATCATGGGTGCTGCCGATGCATTAGCAGCATCTCCCATAAGGGCACCGGCATTACCGGGGCCATCTGCCCAGGTAGCCGGCTTTTGCCTGGCCGAAAGTAGTCCCCGGTTTGCGTATCTATGGCCACATATTTCATCGTCGTCGTTGTCATCGGTCGTTGTCTCCTCCGAGGCTCCGACTCCGACTCCAGGGACTCGGGGAGCTGCGCGATGCACACAGAAGCTTTCTTGGCCATAAAGAAACTAGATCAATTTAATTTGTTTTCGGGTTCCTTTTTCTACTCTCTCTTTCTCGCTCTTTCTCTCTGCACATTTTTGAGTAACTTGCCGGGGAACTCGACTGGGTTCGATCCACTTTGGAGACACTTTGCGGAAGCGTGCCACTTTGTCACAGAGCATTGTGCCGCGGGCGTTTTGCATTTGGCCAAAGGCGCCGCTGGACACTCGATGCCAGACCGATGGACACTGGACTTTGGGGCAGCCGTTGCAGAGATGCCCGATGTTGAGAGGGTAAAATGAAAATTTCACAAACATAAGCAAAGTTAGCCACGTATATTTTAAAAATATAAATTTTAAAAATAATTATACAGCGTAATAATGTCTGAAAAATTTTAAATAAAACTTAAATAAATGTTAAATATATCGTTTCAACATTAATCGTTAGATATTGCACGCATTGCTCTTAAAATTCCCAAGTACGAGTTCAGCTACAAACCGCTATAAAACCATAAGGTTTTTTGTCATGCGTTCTTGGAAAAATTACTATTATTTGATATATTTCTTATATCCATTTAAATTTTTAATTCTCAATACTTCAATTAAATGCTAAATAGTCCATGATCATCGTATTTATTATAGGTTTCACTTTTAACATAATATATTCTTAATTAAAAAATATGACAGAAGTATTAAAAACTTCAATAAAAACCCTGATACATTTTAATATCCAGCTAGAAAACGCTCAACTGGCAGAACCACAGTCCTGTCCGAGCATCGCAGCGATCGTTGGAATGCTTAATTAATGCATTGGCCGTGCCTTCGAGACCCGCCTGCCTTATCAGTGTTTGTAATTAGCGCATTTGCATTAAAAATAGCAATAATTTCCCATAAAAGAAATGCCCACCGTTGCTCTACAAATATATTAGTGCCTGCTCCCTCTCTCTCTCTCTGTGTTTTCCCCTTTGGCTTGCTTCGGAGTTGGCTGCTCCTTTGGGTAATTATTGCGAAGTGACAGGAAGTGGCACAGAATTAAAATCGAGGCATTAAAGAGATAGCTGACATATCGCCAGTCGCGTCGCTGACATCAATTAAATTTGTCTATCGCTCCATGGCACCGCGACTCCCTCGCCATCGCTCACCGGCAATTAAGAAGACCTGCCTTTTGATTTCCCAGAGCTAGAGATGGGCTAGCTAGTTGGTCTAACTAACGATATTTGATCTAAAAAAGCAAGAGTAAGCCAGTTTGGAGGCAAGCAGAACGTTTGGTATAGATAAAGTCTTAAATTGGGGAAAAAGTAAATAAATTTGGAATAAAAACCTTTGTAGGGACGTACTGTGAAAATTGTAGTACAATCGAATGATTAACATGGAAGTTATTACACAATAAAGTTGCAACCTTTTATCTCCATCTCGCTCGGACTCGCCCCAAATGGTTAGTCGAGTCTTGAACCGTGGTTTCGAGCTAGAGCGATCCAAAATGAACATGTTTTATTGTTTTTTTCCCTCATTTCTACGTAATTATTATAACAATAAATTGAAAGTCGATCGAAGAGTCATGTAAATATGCGAGCCTAAGGCCACCTGGGATAGGACTGCTTCGGGTACTGGGTACTTCGGAAAACACTCGAAATAGCTTTTGTACTTCTTTTATAAAATAAATCTATGTAAGAGTATCTAGTTTATTAATGTAAAGTCTTAAATTCCGGTTAGTAAATATTTTCAGTAATTAGTTAACATTTTAAATGGTATTATGCTTTCAAAATAATTGTAATTATCTGTTAAATGGAAAAGAATATGCTTTTAAATTTATGACCAACTCCGTCCGACCGTCTCCGACTTTTTCGAATGATTGTCACATGAAAATCGTTGGCCATATCTTCATATTCCAATTAATCTTAAAGCTGGCTCCGGCAATTATGCTCTCTAATTAATGGTCTTTTAAACAAACCTGGCAACGCGTTCTGCTCACGTTTGAGCCAATTACCCAGGCTCCAGCCACGCCCCCACCGCCCGTGGAGTGGCCAGTGCAAGGCGTGCATTTATTGATTCACAATTAATGTTGATTATCGTGATTGCACCGACCAAACTCCCCATCCGACCGAAATGACACGCCCCAAATTTACAGATACATTCCCCGGCATTTGGCGATCGAGCTTATCTCCAGGTGCTCTCAAAAACCGATGTTGATGAGTCTTTACTGGGCGATTTATATTTTCGGCCTGGCCGATCACAAATTCAGTAGCCGTTTCGACTGCCTAATGATGGCCCCCATCGCGGGAGCCGATGAATTATTACGCTAACCACAAGCCATGTTAGCACAACTGGTCCAGAAGTCTATTATTATTTATGCGAAAGCCTGCCAACGGTTGATCGCTCAGATCGCACGGATCGAACGACTCGAATCTCCTCCGATCAGCGATCTGCGATCCGCGATCGACGATCAACGGCCGCCGTTAACCGAACTACGCGGCCATCAATCATGAAATTATTGCCGCTCCATTTGGATTTGCATTCAAGTGGGAAAGGAAACCGGAACTAGAACGGCAAAATGTGATAATAATTTAATAATCTAACCCTTTATCACAAAAAAGTTGTAATAAGATATTTAAAGCAAGCATATTAGCATATTAAATGAAAGATTGACTGTTGTAGTGAGAGTAAAAAATAAAACCATATGTACAAGTATAAAAGAAGGCCTATATTTTGATGGATCATTGCACTGAATAAATAATTGTATTTTCCTTTTGAATAAAATGAATTTGATTTCAGCCATTTTTTTCTTGTATTTAAATATGTTTTATGGTTTAGTTATAAGACATTTTTTAGGCATAATTCCGTTCTGATCACATATAAAATTCAAATAAATCGCTGCTAGTCCTTTCTGCTCCCCAAATAATCATTGGCTTTCGCTCTTTAGACTTGACTTCTTTCTACCGATCCCTTCGCTTTCAAATTAATTAATGGCTGGTTCAATTAAAATTGCAACATGCCGTTGAACAGAGAACTGGAGGACTGAGGCTGTTGGAGGCTTGGAGCCGAATTCCTGTCCCTGTCCCTTCGATTTGGCGGCTACCATGTACAACGTGTAGCTACAACTTGCGTGCGTCGTTCCTTGATGAGCAGCAGCAGCAGCAACATGTGTTGGTCACTGCTAATCTGGCTGGACTTTTACTCCAGCCACTCGGTGTGTGTCCTTAGGCAAGCGTGAATTCGGCAAAGCCTTACACTTGAAAATAAAGGATATTTCGGGCCCTCTTGCTATGAATGCAATGAAATTAAACTCTAAAATCACTGCTAAGCTGTGCTTGAATTTTTAATTAAACAAATTTTTATAGAGATTGATTTAATAAATACAGTCTTTGAAAGTATTATTTTTAAAGCAAAGAAGACTTAAAAATAAATTTCAATTAATTAATAAGAACATTCCACTTGCCACAATGCTAGAGGAATTATATAAATTAAATGAAACTCTAAAATTACTGCTAAGCTGTGCTTGACAAATACAGTCTTTGAAAAAATTTGTTTTAAAATTTAGAAGATTTATAAATTAATACAATACTGTAACTAAAAATAAAGCACTGCCGATTTATATTTAATTAAACTTTAAGGTGTTCCATAATAAATAATAAAATATAAATATATAAAGACCAATTTATGATACTCAATCTATGATAATCAAATTGTTCCTTATTACCATTTATTTGCTAAAATTAATTGCTAAAAACCTTCTGGTTTGATTTTTTTATTTTTTATGATTTTATTTTGAAACAATATTAATGGGTAAGCTGCTTTTGACTCTTTTTCTTGGTGTACACAAACCCAAACAATTCTCAAGTGTAAAAATCAATTTAGTTTTTCCATCTGCACCTCTCACCGCCGCCCCGTTCTCCATGCCTCACGTCCTTGGCAATTTGTGGCGAAAATGGAAAATTGCTGTTCAATTATTGGTTGCCATGTAAATTTGTTCCTGGGCCAGGTGACAAGAATTCTAATAACTTGCTTAGGCCGGGCCTGGCCTGGCCTGGCCTGGTCAGGAGAAGAGCAGCTGGGCGCTGCTGGGCTACTTACACTTATCAACCATTTAGGAAGAAATTTATTTTGGGCCTGCGTCTGGGTTTCTGTTGATACGTTGAAACCAATTAGTTTGAGGGGACCACACACGAGCCGCGGAATTAGCATTTCTTTACAAATTCCCCCAACGGTATTTAATGTAAAAGCCCATAGATAACAAAACTCGCTCTCCCTCCACTCTAAGAGAGTATTATCTGGAGAAATATAAATAAAAATAACTTGAGGTAATTATCACAACATACCCAAACAAAACGAAGTTCCCCCATCTGTAAATTAGCATTTAAATTGTCGAGAGCCGAGTTCACTTTGGCCGAGGCTTAAGTTTCTGTGGGACTTGGGTGCATATCTTGTGGCTTCGCTGATAAGAAGCCGAAAACGGTGCACTTATTGACAACTTTAACGAGTTGTCGACAAAACAACAACGAAACGAAATCAAAAAGATTTCTTCGCCGTATATATAAACGTGTTTTTTGGGTCAACAAAAGCTACCAGCATAACCTAGCTCCTCCTAGCTCCGATATGGGGGCGATCTTCATATAAATGTCAAATTGTGGGCCTCAAAACGATGCAAATTGATGGACAACTTAAGGAGACCACCCACTCACTTTACAGAGTTTACAGTCTTTGATTAACTGCCCTTCGTTTGGGACAAATTTCAAATTAAACGCTTCACTGGCCACTGGGAAAAAACGTATCGAAATAAATGCAACAAGTGGACGCAAGAATTTATGATTCCATTGTCTTCGAGAATGATTTCTCTGAATATACATTTAACGGTTCAATTGAGTTGTGCCCCCCGAGTACGAGCCTTCTTCGACCCGAGCTGGCTGGGGCCAAAACCAACAAAAACAGGCAGAACGCTGAACAGCGTCTTAACTTGGCTCTGACAACATAAAAACTTTTATGCGCATTCCTCGACTTTAAGTTCAACTCCAAGTCCAATTCCACAGCCAACGAGACGGCAAAAAAAAAAGAAATGTATAAAAACAAAGGCAATCCGGTGGAGTGGAGGGAAAAATAAGAAAAGATCAAAACATGACAATAAAAATCAGGACTCTGAAACGGGTCGGACTGCCTGGTCCGTCGGTCGGTCGTGTGCCTGTTTTAACGCCAAAAGTGTGACATATAATTTCGAAAATGACACGCGGCAACAAAAGCAACAGGAACAGCAAAAACCCATAACAACAATTCAACAACGAGAATGTCACCAAAGCGGGACACGCAAAAGGGTCCAGCTCTTGGGCATCCGAGGAATTGGCAGGCGGCTCGCCGGACGACTACCCAGTGGGACCAAGTCCCAGTTCGAACTGATCTTTTACTTTACGAGGGCCCTGGGCCTTAACCCCTCTCGCGTTGTTTCTTTAATTTTATGCTCGTTTAAGGCTCTCATTTACAAATTTTAAGTTCAGCAAGACCCAAAACAAAAACTGGAATGTTTCTAAATTTTAAAGATAGTTCATGGGAGGATCTCTACTTTTGATAACTAATAACTAATAACTAAAAAGCGTAATCTTAAAACCAATTACAACTATTTAGGCCTTTAGTTCTTGGTTATTTCTGTATTATTATTAATTTTATATTTATTTTTTCGATTCCGCTCCGAAGACTAAATGGAAAAAAACGTAAAAGATCGATCTTCCTTGCTCAACTGTAATCGGAGAGATAACTCTTTGAGAGTGCACTCTCTCGTTCGCTACTGAGTGGAACCTATAAGCTGGTGTTGCTGCTTTGCCTGTACATTGCAGAGCGAGAGAGATAAGGCACACACATACATACATGAGAAAGAAAGAAAAAGGTCAAAAACTGAGCGGTTGATTCGATTCCCTATGTTTAATTTTAATACTTATAACTAACATCTTAATAGTAATAAATGTATTATATGGCAATATGTTCTTAATACATATACAATATATTTTTAATATTTACAAAAAGGCTCTTAATATTTTCCATTTCTCTACAATAATAACTTTAATTTTTTCAATACAAGATTCAGTAGTGCTTACTCCTGAGGCACACATACACGCGTTCAAAAAATAATCCCCGAATAAAAGACTGTCGTCTTGTACTTCCTTTGTACTCTGCTTCAATCAAGCTCTCTGTCCAAAAAGTCTTCTGTTTTCGATTACAACTCCCAGATAAGATGCTCTCTGTGCCATCTTTCTGGATACCGAAAAAAGAGCCAAGCGGAAATAGAAAAAGGGTTTGGCCCACAGCCCAGAGATCCAGTCATGTTGAGATTGGGTGCTGCTGCTGTTGCCGCAACTGATGTTGAAGCTGATGTTGATGTTGATGCTGATGCTGATGTCGCTCCTTCCGCTGATCCCCAAAGGAGCGACGCCCAAGGCAGTAACTGGCAACAGGCAACAGGCAACGGAGGGAACAGCGTGGCGGACATCCCGACACGTCACCAAAGCGGGTTACAAAATGGCTAAAATGCATTTGCAACGCTCCAAGCCATTCTACCTTAGTACCTTTTGAGCCAGACTCTGAGTTCATTACTAGCGCAACGAAAGTAAGTAACTTGTGGGAGACGTTGCACCAAGAAAATAGCCGAGACTTGACTGGACTGGACTCGGTTCCTTCTTTTAATAGGTTCGTGATTAAATAAGACTACATCGAAAGATCTTACAAGAAAAGGAATATCATAGAAAAATATCAATATATGTCAAGAATATCAATTACAAATGCATGAAAATATTTAATTTAAGTTAAGCAAAAGTCTTTCACATAAATATAAAGTTTTAATGCCTATGATGCTATCAAAAAATAAAATTCTTAACTGAATATTAACTTAATTATATATATCCCAATCTAGGCAATAATCAATATCGGCATTAATCTCGGCAGACAAAAAAAAATCAATTTCTGACTTTAGATCTATGGCCGAAGATTATTTTGTTTGGGAAATAACCATTTATACCAAATACCAAAGGAAAATGAATTAAAAACTCTGACTTTTTATGGCCTGGCCCGGCAGACGCTGGCCCTCATGCGGTGCTGTCTAGTGCAGTGTCAACGTGGCCGAGATTATTTACATTTACACCTGGCCCAGGCGTCGCTATCGGACGCTGACACTGCTCCACACTTGCCACGCTAATGAGGCCTCAAGCCCAAAGAAGAGGTTTGACATTTTGACCAGGCCGAGACCAAAAGACCACCAGCCGAGTGCGATCATCTGTTGATTTCTTTTCCCGATGTTTTCCGCTCCCCGGCGATGCTTATCAGCGGCGATTTTGTGGCCGCAGCACCTGAGATCTGATCAGTTGGCTGGCTGTACCGTTTCTCTGCCTCAATTAATGAAAATGAAAATTTCGGTCCCGATGCTGGTGTCGATGCTTATCGCAAAAATGCCGATCGATTAATGCAAATGCGGACTGTGAGGCAAAATAACTTACAATTATGCTAAAGTGTTGAAAACGATTTGATTGTTTGATTGGTCTTTGATTGGTTTGTTTGTGGCGGTGGAAGATGCCACCATTATTATTTATTAATTTCTTTACACTTGACACGGAAAACTGAATAAATTAGCCAAAGTCAATCGATGTCGATCTCATCAGGCCGGCTTGTTGGCCGGAAATGAAGCATTAATCGCCCGAGCTCTCAGGTCAACTGTACTCGACTCAGCTCGGCTCAACTCAGTTCACAATTTGTCAGGCCGAGAGCATCTATTCACCATTCATGGATGCCATCGATTGTCTCTGAATGAAAATTGAAAATCTCAGAGGAGCCAGAGGAGCCGGGGGGCAAAAGCCCTCGAGAGAGGCCTTTGTCCGGCGAGCTTGTATATAAATAGAAGTAAATTAATAACATAAGTACCTAATCCAATCAATCAAACTGGTAAATCACACAGCCAGTCTATAGAAACCAAACGCCAAAGCCCAGCCGAACCAAAGGTAACTCAAACAACATCAGCATCAGGGGGAACAACAACAGCCATGACAACGACCACTGTGACTGACTGACTACAAGATAAAAACATCAACGGCAACAGCCACAACAGGCACAGCCATCACAACAACACACGCAGTCCGTCCGTAAAGTTTTAGCTGTAACAAAAAATCGGATATGCCCATCCCTAAAAAAGGCAACTGAAACAAATATGGAAGGGAAAAGCCACATTTGTCAGAGTCTTGAATACCCTTAATGCGTATTTCCTATTATGGAGCTTTAGTAATGCGCTCTAAAACAGCCAGAGAGACTATCAGAACCCAGAGAAAAGGTATGCAAATGGTACTAAAGTGGTTGATTGATGTGAAAGCTTGGCTTTTGCTTATTCATAAATTAGATACTTTTCAGAGAATGTAAATAATATAGAGATTAAAAATGTTAGCATCAGGAACTAACAAAAATTATGGATTGATGTCAGGAATTATTATAATTATTTTACTAATAGCTACTATTCGTTATATAAAAACCATATAACGCCCATCAAGTATGCAACGTTTTTTTGTTAAAGAGAATTAAGTCAAGTGTCGGGTGTTAAATAGTCGGGGCACCGGATAACAGCTTTCATACCAGTTCTTAATACCTCATTGCTTGTAACACTTCCTGGTAGGGTATAGCAAATAATATTAATATTAAGAGGAGAGTAGAAGAGGGTTTTTATACCCTTCTTTTCATTTAATTCCTTTGCTCCGCTCCTCTCGACTGCTTTCTACAGTATATAGAGGCATGTTGAGTTGATGTTGATGCTGTCGCCCGGCGACATTGCGGAACTGTAGCCGACATTCAGTCTTTGGGTCTTCGGTCGTGGATCTCTCCAGCGCCCCTCCTGATCCCTCTGTCTGTGGAGGTCCGTTTGCTTTCATTGGGTTCTTCAGTCCAGTTTTTTGCCTGATCTGAAGCTGAAGCTGTAGCTGAAGCTGATGCTGATGTTGCTGCTGCCTCAGATTCACACCCTCACCCACCCGCCGTCCAAGCAAGTCTGGCCAATCCTTTTTTATTTAACTTTTTTTCATTTTTTTTCTTTTTTTTGTAACTCGACTTGGCTCTGGGGTCTCTCGCTGTGGCTCTTTTTATGAATATGAATGGCTTAGCACGCGCCTTTTAAGCCACCAGCTGAGATGACTTGTGGCTTTTCAATTTCTCGTTGTTGCGTTTTGCTCTTTTACTTGTCGACCCGCCGAGCTTGGCCCCCTCTTGTATGTTGGGACGTCTCTTGTATTGATCGTTTTATTTCTTTCTTTCTTTTTCAATATTTTTTTGTGAGTTATTGAGTACTTGACGGTCTGTGGGCCTCCGCTTGTCTGGGGTTCTGAATCAGGTCTCCCCTCGGCCTAATGACTGGGCGCAATTTCAGCTTTTTTCCGAGATACTCGAGATTCTTTTGTCTTAGCCATCATCTAACGGATAAATGCACTAAATAGAGTTAGCAGAGTATCCACTAGTTCATGTCGCAGAGCCCCTTTACTTCCTCTGCCTGCCTGCAATTGCCTTTGACAATAATGTTGTGATGTGCGCCGGAAATGAGTAATCAAGATTATGCGATATTAGCAAAAATAGATTTTCGATTTCGGGCCACGAGCATTGATTGATGAGGTGAGACAGCAGCCGCCAGACTCAAGATTGGAGATCTTCTGTGTAAGTCGAAGCCGAAGCAGAAGTTTGTGTTTGAAATTCGATTCGTTATGGCTCATAACTCCTTCTGTACAAGTCATTCAAATAATTTTTGGAACGCAATTAAGTGGTGAATTATGAAGCATTTCGAGCAGGTGAAATGCTAGACAGTATAAACCTGCGATTTACCGAGCTCTGGTAGCTCTCAACTGCAACTTGTCACACACACGCGCACTCCGGGAAAATCTGGATAGTATCGCTTACCCGTATCGCTTTTCCCCGGCAACAATTCACAGAACCCGCAGTACTGGGCCGAGAACTGGGCCGCGAAATGAACTTAATCAAGTAATGACCGGGTTGATGAGGAGCGGCCACATTTCTTATGCCGTTGCACGACGGTAATACAACAGATACAGATCAGTAGCTAGACAATAAAACCAAAGCCCAGACATGGCTTGGCCCATTGCCATTAAAGCCGACTCCGACTCCGACGCCGAAGCGACTCTCCCTCCCTCTCAGGGGCCCTTCTCCCTTCTAATTGGCGCGTCGTCCAGTAAAAATGACCGCCTCTCAAAGTGGGGCATAAAACTCAACATTTTATGTAATGTGTTCATTAGAGTCGATAGCCATTCGCTTCATCCTCGGCTGAATAATTGATCCAATAACACAGCGTGCCGTTGATTTTTTACAAGCCAGCGATAAAGTTTACTATCACCGATCGATATTATCGCAAAATAGTTATTAATTGAGGCGTCTCTGCCCCAGAATTTCCTCAAGCCTTTTCCTTTGTTTTATGCCCATGCGAATTACCTTAATTTCTAAATTTGCATATTAAAAATCGGAATTTTTATGGATCTATCTATATGGCCAGCGACACGAAAACGTTTTTCTGGTATTTTGTCCACATCCCCCATCAACTGACCGATGGAGATCTCCAAGAAAAAATCCAAATCGGACAGAAATTAACGATCTAACCATATTGAAACCCTTTAGACAAGGCCCATAAAAAAGTTGGAACCATCAAAATGGTAAATGCCACACAATGGAGTTTTTGAAAGGCATCTGACTATTTGACGATGTCTTTATTTTAATTGTCCAACCCGATGCAAGGGTACAAGTTGGGTATATTGAACTGGAAACTAAATGGCCAAGCTTATGCGTGAGATGAGTTTTACTTAGTTTGAGTATAATTTTTAAGAACATAATCTCATATTGAGAATTTAATTAAGGCTATAGCCTTGTTTAGAGTTAAATAGCCATTTTTTAGTCATAGTTGCAAAATTACAAAAAATATTTTTCCTCATATAGCCACTTTTTATGTATTTATTACTCACATAACATGGAGTTCAGTTAAGGTTTATATTATAAATTAAAGAAATTAAAATATTGGGAAATCCATAAATTACCAAAAACCAAAACATAGCCTGCCATGATATTCCAGGGTACCATGAATACCTCATTGTCGGACATAAAAAACCACTCCTCCCGCATTTCGTTCCCAAATTAGTGTCGAAATTGGTATCGATTTGATTGCAGTTTTAGGTGTAAATGGCAATTAGCTTGATGAGTGCGTGCCTGGAACTGGAAAGAAACCTCAAGGGGCGCGGGGAGCTGCCTCGGGCTGTCTTCTAGGGCAACATTGTCACTAGACTTTAGGCCTGTCATCTGGCCTGACAGTTCGACATAAATGCCACACGCACGCCCAGCCAATCCCAAATGCCTGCTGTGGCCCGATGGGGCCCGGTTTGGGTCTATTCCAGGCGAGGTCCTGTCCTGTCCTCTTCCGCACTTTTAACCATAAAGTCACCGAGCGATGCGCTTACAGTTGCTATCATTATTATTATTATTATTAGTGAATGGTGTTCGTGGCTGGCGCACAGCATAAAGTAACCAAGTCAATGACTGATCATTAAGCGCCACACAAAATGTTTGTCCATTCGCATTTTCCGATTGAATTCCCGCTCATAATCTGGGATAACATTCCGTAAGCCTCTCTTGAGTTTCAACCGCATAAATACGTGTTTTATACAACGCAAATTGCACGCATAAATCATAACCAACAAGTGGCCGGAGGCAGAAGTGTGTAGGTTTTTTTTTTTGTCAAAGTTCCTGGCCGAGTGTGAGGAGATTCCACGTGATTGATAAAGTATACTCAGGGTTTGAGAACTTTATTTTGTTTTAAAAGAAAAATGTCAAGTTGAATGACCAGATAAGGGTTCAAAGGCCTAGGAACCGGGAAATACATGTATTTTTAAAAGAAAATAGCTTTGAGATTGTATTTCTTTGTCACAGTGCCGATAATCAAAATTACGCGGTATTTTTTCTAAGGACATTGGTTTTATAATAAATATTCTATATTTATGTATGTTTTTAACACTTTACTTTAAACTTTCTATAATATAATCTGAATAGTTTTTTAAAGCTTAGTATTTTAAAAATAAGCAGCAATTTAGGATCCTGTAATGGCTTGGCTAAGACCATCTTTTACCTTATGCCACTCAAGGTATATAATTATTGATGATGGTAATAATTATTGATGATCTTTCTTAACATTGAATGCTACATGATATGTAAAAAGACCCAAGTGAAAATAGTTATTCGTAAAGGCTCTACCAAGAACCAAAGACAAAAGATCACTAAGATGCTGAACGGCCATACATTTGACTTGCAGTATGCAGCCTTATATCTGCTGGCAACGAAAATACCGTAAAAAAATTGTAAAAATTCGAATGTCTTTGGTTCTACTTTAAGAATACCTAAAATATATGCTTAAATAAAAAAGGCATGGAAATAATTTTAATTTAAAAGAAAGAATCAGAAAAATTAAGTCAACGTAACTTCTTAAGTTTTATTTTTATTTATCAAAACTCTTATTAAGCTCAACGTTATTATTGGACCACCCAACAAGGAGCCAACTTAAGCCAATTGGGATGTGTTGAAAGTGTGAATAATGTACAATACTACAGGTACTACTTAGCAAAAGGTAAAACGCCCGAGAAATAACCAGGAATTTTGTTCATCTCTTTGGACCGTCTTTCAGCCAGAAAAAGAAGTGCCATTCAAGTTAATTCAGACAACAAATTAAATTCCAGGCACATCAAAGATCTTCCAACCGCCGCGCCGAGCCGACAGTAGCTCAAGCTCCAGGTGAGGCCGCAGCCGAAGATGGATGCAGGTGGCAGCCCTGGGGGCCATCAAATTACCAGTGTTGGCAGAGCCGAGCCGAGCCGAGGCGATGGCCCTGCTAATAAAGCCGTAAAATTAAACGCCAACAGGCCAGGGAAATGGCCAGGCGGCCGGCCAAGTCGAGGGGCAGTGATAAACGCCCCAGAGATGTTTTGAATTGTTTATTCGCGTGCAAATAATTGCAGCGGCGGGCTGGCCGGTTGGCCAGTTGGAGTCGGGGCCGATTGTCTTGGTGATTGGCTGCGCATTGTAATCAGCTGGTCAAGCTCCATAATAACGAGCTTCCCGTGTTGAGCGATGTGGCTGCCGAGGCGTGGAGGCGTCAAATGGCCAGCCTAATGAGCCGCTAATGAGAAAGCATCGCTGCAGGTCCCGCCGATTAAGTAGAGATACTCCGGAGCCATAATCCTTGATGGTATCTGCTCTAAAAATCTGGGATATTGGGAAAGCTAGCTAGTTCGAGGGGCGGGGCTGAATAAAAATAATTAAAATATTTACAAAAGTGCCAGCGGACCGAATTTCGAGACATTTAAACGGGTTGTGGCCAAAAACCAAATGTAAACGCCCCAAATGCGGGCAGGCACAATTTGTATCTGTGTATCTATGGGTATCTGCAGTTGTATCTGGCTCTGGGCCCACCCGACGAGGCCATAAACGTTTCGAGCCGGGCCCCAAGCCAGTAAATGAATGGAGAAATAAAATCGTAAGCACTTGTTGATTGGGCTAAGTAGAGCACGATAGAAAATACCTAAAACTGTGTATTTTTTTTATAGATTCACTTAAGTGAACAATGTGAGCTATTTAGGAAAAATGCTCTAAAACTCTTTATTTTAAAGGCTGTAAAAATATAGCAATTATATCAACTTAAGATAGGCATTTCAATTTAAATAAATTTACTACAGCGACGTAACACAAATCTCGGTGGAATGAAATAAATGTTTTTGATTCCTATTAAGCTTAATTGATTTTACAAAAATTAGATAACAATGCTTCTGTGAAATGTGCTCGACTGTGAGATACCCGGTAATCAAAGCTTTGCCTTAAGCTATTTCTCTGATAGACTTTAAAAATAAAAGTTCGATAATAACGTAGAAAATAAAAAACAGCACATTAAAGTTTAATTTTGGATCAATCTAGTTCGAAACCACAGTTCCAAACTTGACTAGCCCTCTGAAGAAAATACGAGTGCGAGCAAGATGGATATAGAAGGTTGCAACTTTGTTTTTGAATAAACATCCGATTGTACTCAAATTTTAAGAGCTTGTTCGAATTATTAACATATTAATTAACCATTACTGAAATTATACTTTTGCTTTAAAACAAAAAAATACCAAGAAATTGGTACCTAATCTCGGAGATCTGTTATTTAAGATGGACGGTTCTAGACAGCATCGGTGCTAATCAAGAATATTTATACTTTATGTGGTCGGAGATCCCTTCTGCTCGTTGTTCCTTGCATTCTTTGTTAGCACTAAGTTTTATATAACAACTGACATAGTACATTTAAAGCAAGCTTTTTATTTTCAAAGCTTCTAGCAAATCAACAGAAGCTGCCTGTGACAAATTGGTAGCCTGGATGCATGAAACCATCCGCGAATCTAATCACATCCACATCTGGGGAGGGGCTTGCGTTGCCACCCAAAGGCAAACTATTTTTAATTCGCCTCCTCGACTATGTCCGAACTGTCAGAAATTGCGAGAATTGCAACGGTTGTCGACAACAGCAATAAACCCAAGGAGCAAAAACGGAAAAACTTATTTAATTAACTTGCGTCAAAGCTGTTGAAAAAATATTAATAAAACATTTCAATTTTCATATTTCCCAGCTGCCAGCCACACAAAGTTTTCTTTCTCGTTTCCATTGTCAAACGTGTTTCCAATTCCAAGTCCAGCAATCGCTTAATTGATGCCAAAGCGAAATGTTTTGGAAACAAAAGCCGAGATATAAGCGGGCAAGTGTCATAAATAAGATCCCAAACAACTCGTCGGCTCATTAGCGGAGAGTTTGGGCAACCGATCTCGGAGGAAAGCTGGTAGAAGTGCCGCCCGAGACGGCATTAGGAAAAGTCCAACTGGATCGCAGCTAGGCCAGTGGTGTCCCCGTCGATCAGGTAAGGCCCCATGCCTGGGTCCATAAAACAAAATCAGTTTGAAATGAAAACATATCCATGGCTCGTTAGCATCTGATCTCAGCAGGGTGGTGGTAGCAGTGCCATAAGTGTTTTATGGAAAGTGGTGCATCAGGAAATGCTTTATAAATTGTAGCGGGAAAGATTGTCAGCCAAGTATTGGAAAAATCAAATATTATTTCTGTTTATTATTAAATTATTTTCGGTGGCAGATGTGCCAAGACTTTCCAGAAAGCTAATCTACCTGAAGATGTATGCTCCTGTTAAAGTTGGCCCTGTGTAGGGCTGAACCATCAATTTATCTACATTTTAGGAGTAACCGCAATGAGAAATCTCGGGGAAAATCTTCTGCAAAAGGCTCACTGGACTCAAAAAATTAGAGGACACCTTTAAGGCCATTTTCTGTGCTATCTAACTCAAGATCCTGCAAGCAGATATATATATGTTAAACCTACATATACCGGTGTCTAGGATAAGATGAAAATTAGGTGGTCAAAGCCAAGACAATTAATACTATTGGCAACTTACAATCCGAAGGAGTCGGTGTTTATTTAGTACCCAAATCTGACTAAAGACCTATCCCTTGTTGTTATACAAGGGCAAGAAGTCCTAGACTAGTCAGGGCTATGGAATAAATGGATATTTGGAACTCCTATCGGAGCTCCTTACACATCAAATAATTTTTGTAAAAATTAGAACATAACTTTTTTTTAAATAATAACCACACATACTATATGATAATCATAAGGGTAGAACCAATCTCTACGCCCATCCATATATCTGTTCCTCACATGAGGAAGCTCAGCCGGGCTTTAGCTATAATTAATCTTAAGTCTATCAGGTGGCATCAAACCAGTCTGCATGGACTTCTCTTCTTGCTAATTGGCCGCCTGCCATGTGCCGATTTGTCATAGTCACCGACTCCACCACGCATGCGCCACGCATGTGGCACCAGCCCCCTTGTCCCTGCCACGCCCCTTCGATTGGCAAAGCCACACGCAACAGCAACACGATTTTCAACAACAAAATTTGTCATATGTGACGATGGCCGCACGGCGTCGGCTTGGCTTTTCCTCCTCCCTGCCGATTTTTCCGCATTTTGTGCGTTTTGGGGGCTTTGGGCATTTTGTCAGTGGCGGCGGCGGCGATGGCGACGGCGACCACCGTTGCGGCCGTGGAATGCAAACAAATTTGTGAACACGACGCAGTTTACAGCTCCGTGGCTGCGTCTGTCGCTTTGGCCCACCCATTGTTATAATTATTGGGCGCCCATGTGCAAGTGACAATTTAGCTCTGGTTCCCCGCTTTTCCGGCCTGGCATTTGTGGAGCAAATCGACTGGCGATGGCCAACCGCGTAAACAGGGGGACATGTGTTGAAAGCCGTTTCAGGACAGCTGTTTCTTGGCCGCACTGCACAGAAGGAGTTGTGATCGAAGAGCAGCCATAAATTAGGCTTTGGGAATTTTGGCCATTTTATTTATTTATTATTTAGTATCACCGAAATTCCTCGAATATCGCTGGGAGTCATATACCGACTTTCAACGGGTTACGTATTGCACCTTTACTGCAATTTGCCATTTCAAAAAACAGTTAAGGATACTCTTATAGGGTTCTACTGAAGATAACGAAGTTAGAACTCAAACTTTCGTAAAGGAGTAGGGTAAAGTATCCTCCACATGGTTAGCGGACACAATGGCTCACCCACATCGCTTGGACTCGCTTAGAAATCACGATTGCAAAGACCTTAATAACTTTTGCGACCTCTGTCTGCCCTTAGCTCTCATTTCTTGCGTCAGTCAGAGTCGCAGTCCCAGTCGTACTCGGAATCGGGAATCCGACTTGTCCAGTTCCCTGAGCCCGGCCACTAATTCGTTTTCACACTTTTCATGCATCGGACAGGTCGAAATGGCTGGCGGCGCATTGGCAGCGCCTAATTTCATACGCCAGTCTTAGATCGCGGCCTCCCCTCGCGTCCATGGGGCACCCGTTTCCAGGCGGCTAATATTTATATTTGCCCTGCATTTCTCACTCTGCCGATTGCTAGCGATTTGATAAGCAAATGGAAATGCGGACCAGGAGAAAGAGGCAGTCCGAGAAGTCGGAGGAGGAGGCCCAGTCCCGGACGATGGCGGCGAAAGGTGCAAATAAATAATTTGCAGTAGCCAGGCGGCGACCACTCGACGACCCACTGTTGGCCAACCTCGGGAGCCCCCTTGCACAGCGCAGCTCTCGATCGACTGAAAGCGACGGCCAGACAAATATTTTATTGCAAATTTGCTGATATTGGACGACAGGCGGCCACTGGAGCAGTTTGTACTGCTGCTGCGGCTCTTGTCCGGCTGTTTTGCATATTAAATTTATTTTATTGAATATAGGCAACGATTTACTTAGATATGCGAGGCTGGATTGAGGAGTTATGGCGGCATCTCTACTATTTCTACCTTTTGCAGAGCTAGAACTTTCATAAATAAACTAAATGGTAATTAAATCAATATTGGTTTCTGAATATGAACTTTAATTAAATAGACAATACCCGAATATCAGTGGGAATCCTTCTATAAGTCAAATGTCTTCAGCATTTACTTACTATTATCCCGATAAGCATTTACTGGAATAAGTATGTACTTTTTCAGCGACCCAGACTTCCTGTTAAGTCTTTTCAATCCAAGTAAGGACGAAGATGAGATTTACAGCGGTTTTCAGTGGTTCCGATTACCAAAGCAACCGTGTGGTTACGCTTTACGGCACAATTCAATGCTTTGCAGCACTAATCGATAATTAACAGCGCTCTGTTTTACTTTCGCGGTCATTTACATTTACAGGAGAGCAGAAAACCGACTTACTTTACAAAAAGTTTATCTGGTGATTAACTCATACAGGTAGCTATAAGGCACTGTGACAGTTAGGAAAGATACCGACTTAAAATAAAAGACTTCAGCCTTGTTGGTGGTAACTAAAATGTTACTTCTAAAGGCTTAAGATCAATAAGGTTTAATTTTGTGAAAATCTCACGTTACTTAGTCATTATTAATGACCAACCAAGCAATAATTAAAATCTTGGGAACCAAAGATAACATATTTTTTATACATATACATGTGGGCCTGGTGATTTCTCCAGCATATTCAGTTTGTTTTAAAAGGTCTGCACAGAATCCAAATATTTTAAGCAACTGTCAGAAAGTAGGCAACATTTTCCGCACAAGTTTTTTGGGGTCATAGGTCTAATACACATTTAAGCTAAAGCTGGTTAAAAAGCCATATTTTTGCTACCAAGCTCTTAATTCACTCCATTTGGATTTTAGGGCTTGAAGTATTTAGTCTTCACCTGGCCAGGGTATGTTTAAAACATAGACAAGCTTTTACTATTAATTAAATTCAAAAAATCCTTAAAACCTTTTTAGAAACAAAGAAAATTAAAAATTTCCCTAATTCCTATGCAACCGTTGAATACATTTTATTATACGCTCTCTCCACATTAGAGGAAGTTTTCCGATCCAACCTCTAGCCTGGGCGGCACATGGAGCTTTCCAGCTCATTGTGCTACTCTTACCTAGCCCCCCTTTCGCTCCCAGGGCTGCGGGGCAGCGCATAATTGCCATCGGATTCGGACGCCGTGGAAGGAGGCCCAGCGGGCGATGAATTATTAATTGCCGTTGATTTGCATTGAGATTTGCTCGGTCTGGGATCATTACCAGGACCGGCAATCTTGGCCAGCACTGGCCCGCATAGTGTAAACATAATAATCAACGGGCATTATATGCCGATATATGGCGATCGGCAGAATGCGCTTTTGCAAAATGGCCGCCGGTCACAGCGGCCCCCAATTGACACCTGAGCGGCCGAGTTGCCTATTATTGCTATTATTGTTGCTCCCGCCGCTGCCGCAGCTGTAATTGTTATTTATGCACTTGCATTTAGCCGCGTGTAATGGCATGTGGCCGCCATGCCCCCTGGGATGGGCGTAACGCCGGGCAATTTGCAGCACTGCGCCCGATTACATAACCGTTCCGAGCGGCCTAATTGTGGGGGGAAGCGAGTACAATGATGTCCAATATTAAATTGTATTGGTCCACTTAATAGCAGCCTTAGACGGGAGCTAAAGTTCCCACATCTAAGGCGATATTTTTCTGATTTATGCCACATATGAGCTATTTACTTGTTCAAAGAGGTAAATAAGAAATATATTGCCAAAAACTAAGACGTAAGACCTAAACTAAAAAGAATGACGTTTTTGACACAAACGTATAAGTGAAACATAAAATAATTGAACATTATTAAATCAGTGTTTGTTTCTTTATTTATAAAAAAAATATAAAAAATCCTTTTATAATCGCGTGGAATTTACTATTTTTGTGTGGTTGTCTGAAAAAAAACGACAGCAGCGACAGTTTCATACCCGGTACCCAAAGCATTGTGGGTGGAATTATAAGGCACATGACAAGGCAGGCTAATTTACTTTATCCAATTATGCTCTAATTTATTTAAAATATATCACTATTAACACAAACTTAGATCGCAGAAGCCCGGAAGACACCGAAACTTTATTGTTTAATAACCCCCATGCTTATTATTCGAATTTACTTGAATTCTTAGAGCACGTTCGCATAAATATTGTATTTATTTCATTTCAATTTACTTTAAACCGAAAATCTGGACCTTATAGTGCAACAGATAGAAATGTTGTCACCAATTTTGGAAGCTCTAGCTCTTACAGTCTCTGAGATCTCTGTCAAACGGACAAACTGACGGGCAGACGGACGGACAGACGGACAGAAAGTTAAATCATGAGACAGACAACTTTAAATGATAGTTAAAAATAAATAGATTTCTTTTACTCACCTCAATGGCCAAATCAACCTCAAATGTTGGAAATTTAGCTTTTCTTCAGTTGTTATGTTATGTTATCAAGTGAGCTTTTATTTGTCATGCTAGATATGTTATGTTCCCTAAAGAGAATTATCAAATTATAACTCTTAATATATTTATTCATCTAATTATAGTTGGAATCACACATACACACGCCCGCACTTCAAGATGGCGGCAACGACGAAGACGAGACAAAAGGGAAAACGCAATCGCCACAAATCGGATAAGATAAATAAATACACCGCCTAGTGGGTTGGGCAGGGCACACGCGCTTAAGTTCAACTTGAGCCGAAAGACGAGAGGAGCCGAGGATGACTACTGTGCGATCCCTGGAATTTCGAGCGGGATATACAACAAAACCGAACCAAGTCAACACCAGTACATGCGCAAGACGCTTTTGTTGTTGCACTTAAGTTGGCTAAAACGCGGTGTGTGCGCTTGTCAAAATTGCAGCGGCATTCCCCGTACACCACCGCCGCCGCTGCAGCGGGCTGTTGTTCTCTTATGTTAAGAAGCCACAAGAGATGACGCAGTCGAAATGGGTAAATGAATTAACCCTTTTACTTTGCACACACAACTAACACACACTCTCGCATGTGCAACGGGCAAAACAGTGGCTACAACAACAATAGCGGTCACTGATTTGTTATTTTCCTGCCTCTTGTTGCAGTTGTTGTTCTGTGTTTTTGGCCAACAAACGGATTAAGCTACTCCTGTGCAAAAATGTTCGATCATCACGCTTTCCGGAATAACGTAACGAAACGCGTAACTGGCGGATCGATAACGATACTTTTATCGATATGAAGCGTTGGACTAATCGAGAAGAGTTGACAACCTGCCCAAGACCTCAGAAATGCAATGTAAAGAAAATGCGCATGTTAGACCATTAAACAAATTTAAAATCGAAAATGTAAATTACCAAAGCAACTGATTTGAATTATATTATCATTATTATGAACAAGAAGAAGCATACAAAAACTTAAATTAATTTATTAATAACACACGCTAGCAATAAAGAGATCACATGTAATATTGGAGTTAAAAGTTAAAATTTTTTAAATTATTTAATATATATATATATATAATAGAATTAGTTTAATAATTGACTACAACATTATTCTTCATCTATGTATGTATATAGAAACTTTCTGGCTGATTTAAAGTGAATATTCTGGTCTTGGCTCATTAAGGTGCTAACATTTTGGCGCTGCACTCGCCTGTTGTATGTACACATATTTATTTAAATACTGGCCGCTTGGGCCACGGCTCCTCCAACTCCCGGCACTTGAGCCGAAGCACAAGCACGGTGGAGAATTGCGCGTAAATTCGTTGCGGTCTCGCGTCATCAACTTAATCGCCGTCAACAGCAGTCAACAGCATCAAACTGGCAGGCAAATGTTGCTACTGTTTCCAGCAACAGCCAGCCAGCATCCAACCGGGAGACAGACGCAGTCCGTCCGGCAACTGAGGCAACAGAAGCACCAGCAGCAAATGTGAAGTGGTTTTTTTTATGATGAGCCGAGCCCAAGCCGCACTTTTCAACCGAGAGGACGGACGGCTCCGTCGCCACAACAAAAGCGTGTCGGGTTCGGTAATGGGAAGTATCTTCTATACCTTTGCACCTGGATACACACACTTGGTTGAACTTTTCTGGGCATAACCAATGCCAAAACCAATGTTTTCATTTGCCAGAAATTTAAACAATATTGCATTGCGGAAATCTTTTATAGTTATAGAAACTTACATATATAGTCCAAGAACTTCTTAAAAGTTGCATTGTTTATTTATGCTGTAATAAGTACAAAAGCAAAAAGAACGACCTTCTTATTAGCGCAAGTTTTAAATGTCTGAGAACTATGAATTATATTCTCATACCCGAAATGCGAAGACTAAAATTAAAAAACTTAAACAAGCTATAGGGGCTTTAGGCATAATTTCGGCTTAAAATAAATAGATAGACTTAATAAGTAGGCAATCGAGGACGTGTTCTGAAAATTTGAGTAAAATCGGATGATAAACATAGAAGTTATTAAACAATAAAGTTTTTGTATAAACGTTTAGAGAGAGAGAGAGAGCGCACGTGCGTGTTGCTCAACATGTTCCTAGCAACATTTGTCGCTTTTGAGAGTTGCCCAACATGTTTCTAGCAACATTTGTCTCTTTTGAGTGTTGCTCAACATGTTTCTAGCAATATTTGCCTTCATTTTTTTTTCCATTTTCATGTGCTGTTTAATTTCACCCGGGTACCGGGTATCTCACAGTCGGTCACACTCGACTGTAGCTTTCCCACTTGTTTAACTCGGCATCAAGAAATCGATCTCGACACAACTCTAGAATATGAATAAAGCCTAGTCTATAGGTTACAACTGATCCCCGATTTTGTTGTCACGCGACCCAGTATTCAGTTTAAAAATGAACTACCTAACCCGAGTGCGGCCGGTGCTCTTCCTATTCTACACGGTGGAGACGCTGGTCAACATGTTTGTGATGAACTATTACCTGACCGCGTTCTATTATATTCACGAGGCGGATCTGCCGGTGGATGAGGAGATGTCGTACGTCTCCTACCTCGTGAGCTTCTACATTTTCACGGTGCTGGTGCTGTTCGCCAGCGTTAACGTGTGCACCAAAAACCAGCCCTCGATCCTGGAGGAAGTCCTGCGCCCGCTGGTTGGCTGCGTCCTCTATACGGTATTAACGCTAATGGCGCTATACGACGCCGAAACGGACTTCTATGTCATGCACCCCAATCCATCGAAGGACGATCCGCTGATGCCGGAGAAGCCCTTGCACCCATACTTCAACCTTCTGCGCAACCAGGCGACGGCCTCGCTTGTGTGCAGTACTATCTATCTGCTGCACTGCCTCATCGCCCTGGATGTCCTCCTGTCCAACGAGGACCCGGACAGCGAGGAGGAGAAGTCATCCGACATTTCCGACGAAATTACGGACATGGTCGAGTCGGAATACGAGCCGGTGAAGCTGTACGTCCTGGGGAGCGATGTGCAAGAATGGCTGGAGGGATTTCAGTGGTTTCGAGACTACATCAACCTGGAATCCCAGAATATGTGAGTTACTCGCTCTCAAGAACTATAGTTCGTGCACAGGCGCACAGATGCGATCAATCCTGCCTGTTGTTGCAGCATCGCTGCAGGGTCCTAATGAGTTAATAAACAAACGTAATCCTTGTCATGTAATAAGCGCTAGCCATTTTATCCTGTTCCTCGGTAGTTATGTAGCCCTTGCCAGAGCCAGAGCCGGAACCCCTTCTACGTAACCATCGCTGTTCCTATGACGTCAGTGGGAAGCAACAGTTCGGGCCAAAGCTCATTGTCGTCAATGTGTCAACGATAAGCAGCTGTGGCTTTAGCCGCACATACTATATATGTATATATGCATCGCTATCTGTACCTATCCGGCGGCACTGCGCAGGTCCGGAGCCGGAGAGCGAATCGATAAATTATGGGGCAGAACGGCAGTCAAGAGCAAGGTAAAGCGTTGCCCTGGGAGCTCGGCATTGCTCGGTACTGCTTTCAAGGGTGTATTGGGTGTTGGGTGTGGTGCTTTCATTCATAAAACTGGTGTACAAAACTTAAGATGTACATATGGATGTCCATAGCCTTCGCTCCGTAAACTTACTTACTCAAGGCTATTTTTAACGCAGGCCATCGGGCTTCCGGCCGGATGTGGAGGGTCCTAGGCAAGTTTTTACTTATGGCTCCCACAAACTATGCAAAGTGCCCAAGTCGCCATGTGATTACTGCGTCAGCCTGCAAGTAGGCAACGAATATATTTCACAGTTTGTTGGAATTTTTTTGTGACATAAAAAGATATCTACACCCGATATCTTACAGGATTATTGACCATAAGAATACCCCATCTGTCAATACTTCTTTCTGACCTAAAAAGGTTTATATTCTTTGCTTTCTATCTAATTTTATATGGCATTCTGAAGGATTACAAAATCAAACAAATTTTATTAGCAAATTATATACAAATACATATTACTTTTAAATTTAAGGAATCTGGACATTTGAGGGGAAAATCTTAGTCGTAAGCCATACTCGAAGAGTACTTTTATCTTATGAACCCCACACAGAACAAGAGTATTTCGGAATCTTTCAAATCTTTGTCTTGTTGTGTCGTGTTTTACTGCATTAATGGTAAAATTAACCACTCAATGGACGTAAGAATTTTCTGTTTTATGCTCGCTTTATTAGTAATAAAAGAAAATGTAATTCTTACGTACAGTCTACTGCATTTTTTGCTTTCAGTACTTCATACTTTTTTCAAGGACAAGCAAAAACACTTACAGTTTCCAACTAGCACCCGTTTACTTAGCTTTACGGAATGCAGTAAGGGCAACGTTAATAAAACAAACGTAAGCTCCTTTAGGGCATGTTTGAGGAAAGTCAGCTGTAGTTCATATTCCAAAAAGAATTTATATTGGGTTAAAAATTGTATATTGGCTTCTAGAATTATTTAACTTATAAAACATACTTAAGTCAGGATTATAGAAAATTATTAACACAGTAAATGTGATATAAAAATAAATCTTTATTTACCATCAGATTATTGTTGGATTACAAAATTAAGTAAACATCTTTAGTTATATAAATGTATTGAATATAAATTTATTGAATAACTTAGAGATTTATAAAGTAAAACAAATGCAGTAGTCTTATGTGTTGGTGTACCCTGTACAGGTAAGCCAGGAAATCAATTCTCCATCAACGTGGCTTTAAATGCAACGCCCAAATGCCCAAATACCTAAAAAGCTGGCATAAATCTTAGCGAATTGTATTTAACAGGGAGGAAGCGAGCTCGAAAAACGTACTTTCGCCCACGCTGAAAGCGAATCTGAAAAGTACATAAATGCGAAAGGGAAAATCGATAAGGACGCCATGCCGCGGGAGCGTTGTGTCCTTGAAATCGAGAAGGGAAAGAGCCATTCATGAAATTAGCCGAGGTTTTCATGAATGGAAATGGCCAGCGAGGAGTCAGGGGTAGCCGTTCGGGAATTGGTGAGCATGCGCCCAGCGCCACGGGCTTGCTCGGGGGCTGATTTCGAAAACTTCCCCTGTACAGGGCACTGACGCAACCACAATGCGCTGCTCCAAGGTCAGCGTAGAATTTCATTCATAAAACTGATACGCCCCGTGGCGGAGCTGTGTACTGATATGGGTGTTTGTGCGTACACGCGCGTGTAAGTTCCCGGGGGGTGGAGTGGTTAGCTGGGGTTGGGAGTTGGGATGGCGACCGGGACCTGGAGCCAAGAATCGGTTGCGGATGTGGGCTAAACGCGCACTCCATTTGCAGCTTGTTGATTTTTCTACGCGTGCAAACACAAACAAAGCGGGAAAACCTTTTCATTCATGAATCCAACAGGGGGCACCATGGCACCACGCCTCTGCCCTGCGAATCCCCATGGTCCCCGGCGAAGAGCAGAGCTCGGGGCCCACCAACAACAATTTTGGATCAAATCCAGAAAACAATTTCTCACTAAGCTGAAAGCAATTTTTGCCCCTAGGAATTTGTGGTAAACTTAGTCATTTGATTTCCTCCTTGGGTACGGGTAAATGTAGATGACTGTCATCTTAGCGACTGGAAAATGTTAAAGGTTATAGTGAATGGTTATAGTGAATGAAAGGTTATAGTGAATGACTAAACTGTATATACTACATACATTTCAAAAAGTTACTGCTTTCAAATAGAAGCACAGTATTTCCAAACAATAAATAATTCTATGTAAATGTTTAGAAATTGTAAATGCAATAAAAACAAGTGAGAAAGCTACAGTCGAGTGACCGACTGTGAGATACCCGGTACCCAAAGTATTGGCCGTGAAATTAAATATCACACGGACATGAAAAAACAAAAAGTTGACAAATAAAGTCAAATGTTACTAAAGACATGTTGAGCAACGTTCAAAAAAGACTAATTCTGCAGCTGCATTACGAATTAATACTGCGCTCGAAAGGGCGCAACACTTTTTTTCGCTACTGCCACTCAAAAGCTACTCAAAAACTTTATTGTTGAATAACTTCTATGTTTATCATCCGATTTTACTCAAATTTTCAGAACACGTCCCCTTTAGCTAGTATACCGTTTTTTATTATTTTCGGGGGCGGAAGTGGGCGTGGCCAAATTTTAAAACAAACTTGATCTGCGTGCAATAGATTCCAATGTTGTCACCAAATTTGGTAACTCTAGCTCTTATAGTCTCTGAGATCTGTTGTTTCACACGGACGGACGGACGGACAGACGGACATGGCTAAATCGACTCGGCTGGTGATGCTGATCAAGAATATATGTACTTTATGGGGTCGGAGATGCCTCCTTCTGCCTGTTACATACATTCTCGATTGGCACTAACTTATAATACCCTTGTACCCTATGGGTACCGGGTATAAAAAGTAGGAAAAATGTTAGATTTATTATTCTTTTGCCTTAAGCAGACGTTTTGAATGGAATTTTGTTAGAACAGGCCAACCCGTCGTATGAGTAATATTATTTATTTAATTTAATAAAACAGATACTTCGAACACCTTACCCTTTCGTAATTAAATAAATATAAGAAAAAATGTTGTTGTAACTAAATGTAAAGTATTGTTTTATCTTGAAAAGGGCGAACCCGTCGTATGAGTAACATTATTTATTTATTTATTAAAATAGATACTTCGAGCCCCTTACCCTTTTGTAACTTAATAAATATAAGAAAAAAGCTTAATATCCTGAAACAGAATCTCTAGTTTCAATGAATACAATAGGAACAGGGGAACGCGTCGTATGAGTAATATTAATCATCTATTTTGTTTAGGGCACAAACATTAAGCAAAAGGCACGTTTATGTAGTTTAAATGAGTCGTCCATCTGAGCCTTTAATTTCCATTTTATTTTGTTGGACTGAGACATTATATTGTAGAAACAAAACAAAAATTTCGTAAAAAATTTTTCCAAAGGGTTAGTTGACATTGTTTAAGCGACCTTTCTTTGATACATTGCTAAAGCGTACAATTTAATCGAAAATAATAAATCAAACGTCAAAATAATGCCAAAAACAGTTAAGAAACCTACAATTGAGTGTGCTTGACAATGAGAGTTTGGATCGCCCGAGTTTAAAACCACAGTTAGAGACTCGATTAATCTTCTGCGGCAAGTGCGAGCGGGATGTACATACATATGTACATATATAGAGAAACTTAAATGTGTTATAGCTCCCATGTTTATCATTCGATATTACTCAAAAACGTCCGCACAGATGTATTAGTTACATATCTAATACACTTGTACACCTTTGCAGGGTACTATAATTTTATTCACAAGTTTCCAACGCAGTGAAGAAAGCATATCCGACTCCATAAATTCGATATTCTTGGTCGATCTAGCCATGTCCGTCTGTCCGTTTCTACGCAAACTAGTCTTTCAGTTTTGGAGCTATCTGAATATAACTTTGCAGATAGACTTCATTCTAATCCCATTAGTATATAAGTCGGAACGGGCCAAATCGGTCCAATATATCATATAGCTGACATAGGAACGATCGGAACAATTGGGCCAATTTTCTTTTTGTTTAAGATATCGGATTAAAACTTAGTAAATGATCTTTTCATTTAAATACAGCCATACGTTTAAAATTTTATCCAAATCGGAGCGCTATATCTTATAGCTGCCATAGGAACGATGCGGCCAAATGATCAGATTCTCGTTGTTTTCAAAGATATTTTTAAAGATATGGGATTAAAGCTTAATATATATATTACAATACATTTTTAATTTCTTAAATGTATCTGCAAGGGTATATTAACTTCGGCTTGCCGAAGTAAGAATCCTTTCCTGATTGGTTTTTGTCGAGTTCCATACTGACAAGATTTAAGGTATCTTTCTCAGAAAATGTCTATTTCCTTTATTTTTGTTTCTAAAGGAGCCATTGGACCTCAGGATTACTTAATTTACATTTTCGTAGCTTAGCCCCATTATTGTTTCATACATTTTAGTAGTAATAAAGCTTTTTGGGAAACGTCTCCATAATTTATTATATTCTCCAAGTGCTCCATTAACAGTCAATGTGGTAGTGACACCCTTTAGATGTGATTTACAAAGATTACAGAAATATTTTTAAGAGCACACACACCAGCAGTTTCAGGCACTGTTTTTGTTTTTTCTAGAGAACGTATATATGTAGATATTGAGCTATCAACTAAAATACATTTTAAATCCGTTCTCACTTATACTTACGTAGTCTATATCATGTTACAAAGAGCAAAACTAACCGGTAAACAAAAGATCAAAACGCAACGCAACTACGTACAAGGTACAAATCAAAAAATATTATAATAAGTTAGCATCGATTTATGGCTACAGCTGTGTCGTTTGATTGCCGCCCGCGGCGTGGCCGGAAGCCCCTCCTTTGTCCAGCAGGCTGGGTATCCCGGGCTCCGACTCGGATCGCTTGTGCGTTCGCTTGGGCAGGCGTTGAGATGAAGCCTTCTTGGGACTTGCTTCACCGCCGCCGGAATCGTCGAGCAGCATCAGATCTGGTTGGCTGCGCACCAAGTCTTGTTCCTGGTACACCTCCTGCCCGGGGGAAGTTGCGTTGGTCACGTTCGTCACCTGCTCGTTTAGGCACACGTCATCCAAGTCGACATCGCTGTTGGAGAACAGAGCCGTGGCACCCAGCTCCAGCGAGTTTGTGACATCCAGCTCCTGTTCGCTGATCGCTTTCTTTGGCGTTGACGTCGAGGAGATGGAGGTTCGCGAAAAATTATGACTGACGTCGAGGTGGGCGCCGGCGCTGGGCGGTGTTAACAATGTGGAGACTTGGGCTTGTGGCTTCAAGCCAATGCTGATATTATTATTATTATTGTGATTCTGACCGCCCAACGAGGTGGTGGAGGGGACAGGGCCCGAAGTCCCCACTGGCGGTATATTGGTCATGCTGCTCGGCGTGGAACTATTCCGTTCCGTCTGATGCTCCTTCATCAACTTGCAGGCCTTGCCCAGCGCACAGACTGTCAGGCAGATACGCAGGCCCATGGCAAATAGATAGGCCAGCAGGAAGAGCAGCCAGGCAGCCAGGTTCTCAAAAGACACTGCCGTATAGATGGCTTTAATCAGAACCACCGCCAGGGGAAATGGTATGAAGCCCATGCGCCGAGCCACCAAGTCCGAGTGATCCGAAAAGGCATGCTTCTGTCGCGTCTGGGTCATGTCGTAGGCCAAACTGGTCGTGTACTCCCGGTAAATGCTCTCTGGCAGCTCATTGAATCTCGTGATAAACGCATGCTTCACCCAATCAATGAGAATCTCAGTGAAGAGCACGGCGAAGCAGTCGGGCAGCATCACACAGAACTGGGTGATGCTCCAATCGAACTCCTTCATGGTCTGGATCACCACGATGAACAGCAGCACAGACAGGTGAAAGCGCTCCCGGACATCGCTGCAGGTCAGCTGGAACAGGTTGTTCTTGTCGAACTTCTTGAACACGGATCCCTTGAGCTCCACAAAATTGTTCGATATCATGATGGTCAACAGGCCCTTGTTGTTCGAGTTCACCGCCACATTTAAGCAGGTTGCCTGCGAGGGATTTCATAAATATTTGCATAAACAACTAACACGGCTAAACTCACCTGGAACATAATCAGTCCGCTGTGCAAAAACACATAGATTAAAGTAAAGAGTACGTGCGTAAGGACGCCAAAGTGTTCGCGCTTGGAATGCTTCGGCTCGGTGGCCGTCCAGAAGAGGGAATCGATAGTATCCTGACCAAAGGCGGACAGTAGCCGATCGCCAACCTCCAGCATATTGTAGAATATGTACAGCTTGATGATCGACTGCGATTTGATGATGTGGTACACCCGATTCGTGTCCACCAGCAGCATAATGAGTGTCACCGTCACCCAGATGACGCCCTTGAGTAGATCGCAGATCTCTGCCGGATACAGAAGCCTTTGACCGCTGCTCCGAAGGCGGAATATCCTCGACACCGTCCGGGACACCAAGGCCCAAATGGCCATCAGAAATCGGACGGGTAGAAAGGTGTGTATGTAGAGGAAGGAGTCAGCACACTGCATGATCCCGTAGACCATGAACCGCTCCAAGTCGCGCGGTATGCGCATGAAGCTGTAGATCTTCTGTCGCCGAGCCGAGTACCGCTCCTCATCGTGTTCCAGCATATAGCCACGGGTCATTTCTACCTTGAAGAAGTCGTAAAAGGTGTTGGTGCAGGTCTCTGTGTTTCCTAAGACCGGATAGCATAAGTATACATAGTTTCTTTACATAATAAATCGCCTTTTTAAATCCTTGTTTACCGTTTTGCAGTCGCTGCTGCGCTGCTCCCACTGTCGCTGTCACCGACGCTGTCGGCGTCGCTGCAACGTCATCCTGGGCCAGCGGCTGCTTTTGCTTGATCTCGTCATGGTGGTGATGCAGCTCCTCCACCCGGCTGCTGGTGTTAACGTCGCCGCGGAAGCGCAGCTGCCGCTTGCCGCCACCGGAATTGAGTGTGGTGTTCATTAAGTACGGAGTATCGCCATAAAGTTGATAATAATAACAACGAGCTGTGAAATGCCTGGGGAATGGAACAGCAGCAGTGTTGCCAATTTAGCTCTTTTCCCACTAGATCTAGAGACAAATGCGGGATATTTTTAAAATACCGGCGAGCGGGAATTATAGGTATTTTTCATACAAAATTCTCATAATTTAATTAAGCAGTATTGAAAATATTGCAAAACTCGAACGACCACCTTATTTAATGATAAGGTATGGTTAAACTTCCAAATATAATGCGCATTTAAATATTTAATTAAATCGATCACAATGCTGAAATTTTGTTTTAATTTTATTACCGGAAGAGTTGGCAGCACTGAACAGCAAGTTGGGAATGCGCTAACGCATTACGGAAATACATACCAAAATATAAACACGTTATATATCGGTCTTGCAAAACTATCGTCGCATATGTTGTGACCAATTTTGGTTATTAATAACAATAAAAGTAACAACAACTTATTTTTACATGTATTGTGTGGAAGTGTTTCCTATACTGTTTCTGTCTGAATTGTAAAAAAATTAAGGGAAAGGAAAAGGTTGCTTTTCGAATTAATAATCAGCTAATTTGATTACATTCACCTTTATTTTGGGTTTGGAAAGACTTCCATAGAAAGCAAGAGCGCCGAACACGGGAGTTGGTAATTAGGATATTAATAATTCATATTTCCTCTTAAATATTCTTTAATTTAATTAAAAATAATATATTACTATGCAGATAAACCAGACTAAGAACAGCTAGCAAGCAACTAAAAAATTCAACTAATCAAAGATATCTTTTTTACTTTGGTTATTATATTAAAGTTCTAGCTCGCTTCTTTATTTGTCCAATAGCAACTATCGCAGAGTCACTGTTTTCGGTAACCAATATATATCGCATCTGACCCAGTGTTCCCAGATCAGGGGTTCCCCCCAGATTTAGGGGTTTTTTTAATGTCCTAGGGGGAATTTTAGGGGGAAAGAATTTTTAGGGGAAAAGTTCAGGGTTTTTTTAGAAACCAATTGATTTAATTGTTAAAAAAAAACTCTGTAAAATTGTTTTTTTTAATAGCAATGTTGCCAAGAACAGAGACCTAAAATATAAAAAAAATACTGCACACGATTGTCCTATAGCTTAAAAGTTCTGCCAGCTGATGTTGGCGCATTCTATAAACCTGCTTTTAAGATGCTTAAAATGGTTATTCTTCTAAAATTTTTTCGCTTTGCAACATTGCGTCGTCATAATGAGATATTGCTTCCTTTAAGCATTTGAAATAAACAGATTTTTTTAATTTAGGGGAAAGACTAGTATTTTTAGGGGGAAATAGCGACTCCTTGAGATTTTTTAGGGGGAAAACAAAATTTTCATCTGGCAACACTGATCTGACCTGACAGTGCCAATCGTGGTGGCAAGAACTAATCGCTTTACTGCCATCACTAAATGAACGCTCAGAAATAGAAAATAGTTAGTTTATGTGCTAAAATATGGCCGCTTCCGTGGAATTAAGCTCATATCGCGATCAGCACTTCAAGGTGAGTATGCCCACGAAACACAAAGGAATATTTATCAATTCAATAACCCCATTCCAGGGCTCTCGCTCCGAGCAAGAGCGATCACTCCGCGAATCGTGTACGCTGTATGTGGGAAACTTGAGCTTCTACACGACGGAAGAACAAATCCACGAACTATTCTCGCGTTGCGGCGACGTCCGGGTGATAGTCATGGGCCTGGACAAGTACAAGAAGACGCCGTGTGGCTTCTGCTTTGTGGAGTACTACATAAGATCCGAGGCGGAGGCGGCCATGAGGTGAGACCCCATCTCGTTGAAGCGGAAAACCCACATTGTTGGCGGCTCTTTTGCTTTTGCCCAGATTGGAAAGCCAGGTGGACTTGTCCACGTTTAGATGAAGGAAACCCTTTACCTAAAAACTTGAAGGGCCAAAAATGTCTTAAAAATAACTTGTAATACCTTTTCAGCTTTAAGCTTGCAAAGCCGCTCTTAACTAAAATGATTTTTAGAAAGTTCAGATTTGTATAGCCCTTCAGAGTTCTGCAATTTCGTTCACAAGTATGGAATTAATTAAAAAAGACCGTTCCCTTCATATAAAGTATACAAACATATTCAAAATAGCGAAATTTACAATTATCAACATTATTTAAACTTAATCAAAGATCGAAATTCTAGGATCGAAAAGGTTAAATAATGAATCATTCAAAATAAGAGGTGGAAGTAAACAATTTTGTGTTTTAAACATTCCAACGTGGGCTAAAATTGTATTGTTTTTCTATTTTTCTTCATTAAGATTTGTAAATGGCACCCGCTTGGATGATAGACTGATTCGTGTTGACTGGGACGCCGGATTCATCGAGGGCCGGCAATACGGACGCGGCAAAACTGGCGGTCAGGTGCGCGACGAATATCGTACGGATTACGATGCAGGACGGGGTGGCTACGGCAAACTGTTGTCACAGAAGATCGCCCCGAATACCGACAACCGCTAGATCTAACAATAAGATTAAAGACTAAGCCCCAAAGTAGATATTAAAGCAAACACCTAGCCATAACACTTCTAATCGCATATATTGTACGTGCTACATATAGTTCTTTTCAAGATTGAATTGATATCATTGCGGCCTAGCGTTACTATACGAGTTTCTCTCGAGTATTTGGGAGACTGGAATCCATTTACTTCTTGCCAATGTTGTTGGCCAGCGAGCAGCTGAGGCCGGTGCCATCGGGCTCCACGTTCAGCTCGGTCACCTTGCCGTTCTCCACCACCAGGGAGTAACGCTTGGAGCGCACGCCACCCAGTGGCGGAAGATCAATGGTCACATCCAGGGCCTTGGTAAAGCCGCCGGCGGGATCAGCGAGAAGGCGCACCTTTCCAGTGGCACCATGCTCCTTGCCCCAGGCGGACATCACAAACGGATCGTTCACGGAAACGCAGACAATTTCGTCGACGCCCTGCTTGGACTTCAGCTCATCTGCGGAGCTCACATAGCCGGGCAAGTGGGTCTGTGGATTAAAATTTGTTGATCATTCACTCGACTAGGAAAGGTTCATTATGGGTTGGAAGAACTAGCTTTTATAAAGTACACGAAAGATTAAAGTGATGACACCTACCTTGGAGCATCCAGGAGTAAATGCACCGGGCACACCGAAAATAATTACTTTCTTGCCGTTGACCAGATCGCCGGTGTTGATCTTGTTGGCGGGGGAATCCTCAAAGAGGTCCACTGCGGGAAGGGAGTCACCTACCTAAAATGAAAGTAGTGTGTTAATGTGAGCACATCTGCAACATCGTTGGAGAGCACAAAGGTCAAGAAGGAAAAGTGTGGCGTGTTTGCATTTTCTCATCAGGTTTTCCGGACCGCAAGTGATTTTTGTACTGCGAGTCGTGGGTTTTCCGCTTAAACATGTTGGCCAATATTTTTTCCTATTTAAAATTAAGAGGCACACGCACACATATATGTATAAGTAGATACGGATGTAACCTTGAATTGCGCTCGGGTGCAGTTTTCTCTGCGGCCGCAATCAATATTTATACAAGGCAGTCCCACCGGCCTTATGTAATGGCCCCCGGCTGTTGGATTGCCGGAATTCGGCATTAACTGTGTGTCCCCCACTTACTTTGACCATGGCTGGCACTGTTCTGGACAGGGATCGCACCGACTTGATTTGTTGGGGCAGCGTAGAGTTAACAACTCGGCCAAGAAATTTGCACAGCACTCGCATTCTCCTCTCTTCTCTTTCACCTTCTTCTTCTCACACACACACAGACACGAATGGCTGCTGCACCGGGCCGCAGTGCTGCCAGACGGCCGAAAAAAAACACAGGGGGTTTTCTTCCTTTCAGTCAAGTCTTATTTTTTACTACCTTCGGGGAAATAAAAACAATTAATTTGCGGGGAGGATAGGTTTCCGTCGGAGGGGATGGGGCGGCTGGGTTAATAGTGATATCGTGCAGGCTATGTTGTCACTCTGCTGACTATACTGTCAGCGAATCTTTCCAGGTCATCCAAACTTTGTTCGTTCAGTTTTCTCTCGAAATCGATCATAAACTCGTTGGTCAGCCGCTCTGCCTGCTGTTCCGGATAGTGTTTGCGGAATCCCCGCTGGATGCTGTCGCGCAGGCAGGGTTTCATCACGACTAGGTTGAGCTTTGTGCCCTCCTTGATGTTGGGATAAGAGCCAATTGTCTGCTCGTTGTTTAAGGGTCGCCCGAGGAGCAGGAGCTTCTGATTCGCCGCCGAGATCTGGAGTTCCGTTTCGATCTGCTGTTTTACCTCCAAAATCGTGGATGTCGGCGAGACCTGCGTTGGAATTTTATGAATTGTAAACCTTTTTCGCGGTGACCATATCTTGTAGCTTACTTCCAGCGTGCAGTCCGTGCCCTTCAGCACTTTGATTGTGATCTGCATGGCAAATGGCGAAATATTTAATAATATTAAGAAAATTTGGCCCGCAACCAATATAAACAATGTCGGTACACCGTTGCCACCTGGCGGAAGCTAATGAGTTGCCACAAAGTTCGAACAGGCTCCTGAGCCCTGGTTTGTCACTAAAACATATTTATCCCAAAAAATAAAATAAAAGGTATAAATAAGCTCTCGGTTCTCTACAAAATAATAGTAATCTGAATTTTTACGCCCCCGTCATGGGCCATTAGTCATCAAGTAGGTCTAAAAAGTTGTTAAGTGATTCATGTCATGTAGATTATAAGTAAGTAAAAGAGATCGTATAAACTTCGGATTAGATAAGTTTCTAATCTAGTTGGCTCTAAGTTTAATTTAAGTTAAACAAATAAAACTTCCACTATCGCAACTATCGAAAGCAGCAACAGTCCGGCAAGCCCGCCGGCAGCTTGTAGCCCTGGCAACTCTATTTTCTATTGAGCAGGCCCGACAACGTTGCGTGAATAAAACAGTTTACATAAATTATTATTTACAATTGCACAAGCCGTTGATGTTGTGCGTTCTCGAGCAAAAGGTGAACTTGACCCCGGTGTCCAGCTGATAGTCCGTCGAGCTGCAGAGAGCGAGATTCGCGAGCGAACCTTGTGAAATTCGCACGCGAAAATCGCAGCGATCGAAGAAATTGCAGCGCAAATAATACATAGCCTCGCGGTGTGCGTGTGTGTGCGAGTGTCCAAGTGCGAGTGAGTGTGTGTCCGTGCTTTTTTGTTAGAACTCGCATTTTACGTAAAGAACGGCTTTTATCAGCAGTGAACTTGATGTTGGCGAGCCTTAATCGCAGCAGGGGCAAATTGAACAAGTTCTTGCAACTTGTGGCGGTAAAGGAAACTCCAATAACCCAGAAATCCAAAACCCAACCAACCTCGCCCCTTGACATTCAAAGTTATATTCGTCTCCCCACCGTATATGTACATACATACATATATTAATTGTGTGTTTGGGTTTTGGGTGCAAGTGCAACTATTAATTGTGCCTAGTACACATTTTATTTTTACGCCATCATCTCGCTGTCTCTGTTTCAATGCCTTGATGTGCTAGAATTAACTCACTTTTAAACAATATTTGTGTAGAAGAATCCCCTCCGCTCCCCCAACCCTGCAACTCCTCGCACCTCCGACAAAAAAAAAACACCAACACCACCCAAAAGTGCTCTTCTCTTCCCGTTTGCGTCGGCATGATATGGCAACCCTGGCAATTGGACGACGGCCATTGCTTCGCAACTTGTTGCTCGTCCCTCGCATCGCTCGCTCTCTTTGTCACGCTTGCCTCTCTCTGTCCCTCGCGAGTGTTTTGGCATTATTGTTATTTGTTTCCCTTCGAGTGTAAGTTGTGCGAAAAGCCAAAATACTGTCCATGTATTCTTGTTTATACATATGTGCGCCTATAATCCAATAATCCGATATGAAACCCAAGCCCGAGCCCACACAGGTCCAATTGGGAAGTTACAGCATTAGTCGCTGCATGAACGTGTTTAGTACCGTTTAGAACCGGATTTGCTATGCTAGAAGAAAATCATGGTTCTTGTGATGTGGGGACTTCTTGTGACAACTTTGGATCTCTGATTCGAAGCGGTTTTCCGCCATTAAGGCAATTCCGATTGGAAAGCGCTCGCCGGGAGAGAGATTCTAAAAGGTTGCTCCGTTTCCCATTAGCCTGTTTGCACGGATGCGGTCAAATAAATAGGATAGGCTTTATAATAATATAATATAATCAATTGAAATTTTGTAGTTTCAATAACTTGCAAATAATTTATAATAAATAATTTTGACAGAGGCTTTTTCTTGAAAGCTAATAAATTAAGCTTTACGGAAAGTAGAGTTAAAATTATACAAAAACCTACTTTATTCATATGTACATACATACTTTTGACCGCAGATGTATGAGTGTATTTGAGTGTGAGCCTGTGTGTGTTTTTGGATTTTATAGCATGTATTGTTGTTCTATTTTTTAGTTATTGCTACGTTAATTTCTTTCTTTCGACACTCCACAGTGCAAATATATAATTTTCAGATAGCAATCAATTGAGCGGTCCAGCCGGCTGTTGTATTTGTTTGTTTGTTTGTTGGTTGTTTACGTTTTTTGTTAAAAGAGCCAAAAAGCCGGAGAAAAACTCTGACGACTGCGTATTATGGATAACGAGGCGTTAGAACCAACAACAGCGGCGCCAGCAGCAGCAGAGACAACAACAACAGCAGCAGCAACCACAGTATCATCACCAACAATAACATCAACCACCACAGCTTCAGCGGCGGAATCCAAAATCGAAACGGCCGCAAACAACAATACCAACATCAGCAGCAGTAGCAACAACACTAGCGGCAGCATAGTCATACCAACAACGGCCACTAACGGTATCAAAGAGAGTAACAGTAACTTAAGTACAACAACAGCAACAACGCCAGCAGCAGCCACAACAACGGCGGCCATACCAATCGTGGTGACCAGCAGCGGTGTTCCAATCAGCAGTGAGGTGAGTTGTGTGCCCCCCACCTTCCCCTACTTTTTACCTCACCCACTCCCTTTGCCGCTCGCTCTCTCTCTCTCTTTCACCTGTCGTCGCCCCCACGCATGCCTACCGTTACTTGACGTAAAGTAGAGAGTAATGCTTACTCGCACGTGTACGTTAGTGTTTGTATTTATATATGTGTGTGCGCACAACACTTCCTTGTACTGCAAATCGAAAACTTAACTTTATCTAATCTTATCGCTCCAAATGATGTGTGTTACCTGCCCGTTTCCCTGCCTTTCACTCACCCTGCGCACCATTACCGTTAGATGACCAACACCAATTAGATTCCGAAATGTTGCCAATTATGAATGTCGTCGTTTGGATAACAAGTCAAATCAGATATCCATCAAAGGCGCTCAACGATCCAATCAGCACTTGTAATTATGCCCTGTTCACATTGCATATTTGATAGGTTTTTAGTAAGAATACAAAAATCAAATTGTTTATTTTTTCACTAGTTTATATTTAAATATTTACAACACGGAATAAAGCCTCAGATTATTCATTTAAAATTTTATGGAAAAATATAATGCAATAAAAGAGTTAACTTAGATTTCTTGAAATCCATAAAAAGACAAACACCAAAATTAGTACTATTCAAAAGGGAAATCGTTTTAGGATTTATTGGAGACGTAGTCAAACCAAAATTTCAATCATTTGACATTAAACTAAGAAATATTTTATAAAGTTGCCATCAATCTAACATCTATAAATACTTTAGTCATTGATTAGGAAAACTTATTCAAGTTAATTCCATTTGACAACAAATTCATTCGCAATGGCATTGAAAACAATATTGCTAATATATTTTCTTAAAATAGCTTCGTTATTTGTTATATAGAAATTACCAATATAATAATAGTTTATAATAGAAATCAAGCAAAGTGCATTACATTGTTGTGAAAGATAATTAATATTATTATTACCTTCTCTTAAACAACATTGTTTATAATGTCAGGTTCATATAGGGTTCGGGCAGGGGTATTTATACCTTAGTGCCAACAGAAAATCAAAATTTTTATCTGCTAGAAGGATCCCATTAGGTATATCCATTCTTAATAAGAATAATTGGAAAATAAAATTTTGTATTCAAGATAATCTGCATAAACATATTTTATATCAAATAGAAGCAGACGGAAATAGATGACTGATCAGTGTTTGCGCTTACTTTAAGGGCTCTACAACGTTTCCTTGAATGCGTTACAAACCTTAAGCACTACCCTGCAAAGTTGTAATTTCAAAGTACGGCCAATAATTTCGTTTTGAGATCTAAGAACAAAGGCTGAAATTAATTACGGGCCAAACTCCCCATTTTGAAACAGCAAAAACCCGTTTTTATTTCCGCTAGCAGCGACTAAATAAATAATATAAAAATGCTATACCCTGCAAATGATATATAAGAATGCCGCTTGGGTAGTGCCTGGTGAATGAGTACGCAACCCCCTATTAATAACACCACATGATCCCTGGTAGCTACCAGCAAAATAACCCGATGCGGAGGGAAAGTGTACCGACCTCCAAGTCCCCCACGACCCTGTCCCAGTGCACATCTCTATGTCTGGCATTACTAAATCTAAACTCAGACTAAACCACACCGACAGGCAGCTCGTCTGAGGCGTCAAGGATTCGCGCAGACCAAGGTAAAGGCGATCGATCTTTAAAGCGGCAACGAGACAACCCACCTGCAGGACCCTCTCTGATCCGATTTAGCAAGTGCAACGTTCGAGTTTGCTTTCGTACATATTGCTTTGCCTTTGTTACAACCGTTTTTACGTTTCCCAACTATAAGCCACACTTTTGGCGTTTGGCACGGAGAAAAAATTACAAGAAACCTTTAAATCATATTCACTTGCAGGCTAACAAAGACAAGGACAGCACACCTCCGAGGGATGCTCCGCCGCCCACGCAGATCACCAAGGGCCTAAACCTCACCGGCACTCCCATCGTCCGCAAGGAGAAGCGACAGAGCAGTGCCCGCTACAATGCGTCCAAGAACTGCGAATTGACGGCCCTCAGTCCGCTGACCGAGAGTAAGTAGACTCCAAATGAAGTCGTGGCCCTATATTCCCAATTTAGTTGATCTCATAAGCCTGCAGATGAATACTTTGGATGTCTTTTCAGGGCAGGATTTTTTTTTTTTTTAAGGAAATGCATCACCTTCCAGTCGCGCTCAGAAGTACAAAAACTTACATTCGTCCTGCCGAAAACGAACGTTTTTCGTTAAGCTTTTGATTTTAAAGTGCTTTTCTATTGGCCTGTGGTCTCCGGCTCCCAGGTTGACCTTCAGTGCCCGTCCCTGATCTACGCAATTTAGATAAGTTATGTTGGGAAATATAATGCGATTGTGGGATAGGATTTGGATGTCAAGGATTGGAAGTTTGAAGTTAAAAACTTAAGCTTTAGTAAAGAATATTTTTGATACTAAAAAAAAAAAAAAAAGCAAAAATATACAGGAAACGTAATCTTTTAAAGCTAAAAATATACCCCGAAAATCCTCTAAATACGATGTTGTAAGGCTTTGCAATTAGAAGAATCGTGAAATATATCGCGATCTTACAGCGCATTCCCGTAGATCAAATATCAATTAGCAGAACTCTGTAACTTTCCGTTGTTATATATTTGGACCCACTGCGTTCCTATCTGCAGGCTTATAGAGAACCTTGCCGGAAAGCCGAGCTCGAAGCCTTTAGCTTGTGGCGCTGCCTTCGCTTGACTATTTTCGCTCAGCTGTTGCAATTTGTTTATTATTTGTTTTAATCACGTACGTTAAAGGTCAAGGGAGTGTCGTCTGATTAGGTGGGTGGCAACACTGACGCACGGACACCCGCACACCCCCACACACTTCAACTCAGACTCATCTCAGCTCAGCTTACATCTCTCACTCGCTCTCTCTCCTCTTTCGACATTTCAACACATGCGCTGTCTAAGTGGCTCTTGCATTCCGGCTCTCACACTCGCATACTGTGAGTGTCATCGATTGTTATTCACTTTACCTTTTTCGCTAATTGCTTCGGAGGAGGTTTCGTCTATTAGAAAAACAAATTTCGCATTTTGATATTATTGTTTCATTGCGACTGTTTGCTGTTGTTGCGGGGGCTCTCACTCTCCCACTACCACCGCTCTCCCACTACCACCGCTCTCCCACCCACACCGCTCTCTCTCTCTCTGTCCCTGCGCCCGCTCTTATGCTCTCTGGAATGTATCGATTTTTCCGATTGCTCGCAGCAGTCGAAGCAACAAAAAGAACCGTTTGCACGACCGTGCAACACCGCGAGCCGATAAAAAACTTGAATTAATTGGTGAAAATATTTCCCCAAATTGGTTAATTGCCGTGCCCGTCCCGCCCCTCAGTTGCCAATTATAACGTAAGTGGTCAGCATCGATTTGAGCCGCAAATTCGGCTAGGGAAAACTTTTGCCCAGAGGCGTGTCGATTGTTTCGTTGTCATTTTCATTATCATTTCCATATCCATTACCATACCCAGTTACAGTTGAAGTTACAGTTACATTTCCAGTGCATCTCATTTCGTTTTGGCATTAATAAACCATTATCTATATTGCAATTCCATTACAGATTCTATATTTTCATGCCCAAATTGAGTTTCTAGTGTACAAATAGTCGGTTTTCATGTGTCGTTGTTGGTCGGTCGGCGGGGGCGGCTGAATCGGGCTTTCGTTTCGATTAAATAGTGGGCCATTTGAACCAAGTACGGCACTAATGAGATGGTCTTCGGTGCTATGTTGCTGACGGGCAACCTTAACGGCCCAGCACAGCAGCAGCAACATCAGCAGGAGCAGCACCCGCAACCGCAGCAACAGCAGCCGCCGTCGCAGCAGCAGGAGCATACAAAGCCGGCGGCCACCAAGTCCTCCAGCACCAGCAAGGAGCAGGATCCGCAACCCATTGCCGCCGGGTATTATGCCCTCGGCATTCGCATTCCCAAGTCGCCATCGTTTCACAGCGGACTAGACCAGCTGGCTGACGACGAGTTGGAGGATCAGGATCCGGATCGGGAGCGGGATAAGCAGCAGCCGGGGCAGGAGCAGGCCGGCGGCAGCCGATTCAAGTTCAGCAGCGTGGAGGAGCTCAAGGCCAAGTTCGAGGGGCGGAAAACGCCCCTCTCGCCGCCCGAAGCAGCGGCATCAGCAGCGGCAGTTGCCACCACGTCTTCCTCGCCCTCGTCGTCGTCAACCAGCTCAAACTCCTCGGCCTCGGCGCTATCCTCACTGTCCCAGGCGGCCTCATCCTCGCTAGCCTCGGCGGCGGCCAACTCATCGGCCTCTTCCTCGGCAGCCACCTACGGCGGTGGAGCCAATTCGGCGGCAGCGGCTCTGATAGTCTCCTCCCCCTTTGGATCACAGTCCTCCACCTCCTCGTTGTCGCTTTCTTCGAATGCCGGCATGTCGAAGAACCCGCCAGCAGCAGCAGGATCGTCGGGATCAGGAGCCTCGGGTAGCTCTACGAGTGCCGGCGCCACGAGCAGTGGCAACTCGTTGGTGTCCACCCTGGCGCAGCACTTCTCGGCGGCCACCTCAGCCGCAGCATCGGCTGCGGTAGCAGCCGCCTCCTCTGCATCGGCCGCTTCCTCCTCCACACCTTCCACCGCACCAACCAACAACGCAGCCAGTTCCATCGCCGCCAGCAAGGTTTGCAGCTTGGTTTAGTCCAAACACAGCCACAGAACACACACGGCACACACGCCACACCCGCCATGACACCCATACACACACACAACCTCCTATCCAATTGAAAACAAACTGAAAGTTGATAAACCAAAACCAATCTGCTCTCATTTCATCGCTACCTCATCCTCCAGTCACCTGTGAGCGCGGCCGCTGCCATAAAGAATATACTTAATGCCACCAAGAGTGTGGGAAACAGTGCTGCGGCGGCGGCAGCAGCGGCGGCGGCGGCCACCACCTCCTCATCATCCTCATCCTCCACGCCCGTGGTGCCGACGCCAGCCGCCGCCGCCGCCCCTCCAACCAGCGAGGCGCCCGCAGAGGAGCTGCGTCCGACGGTGGCCCAGAATCTGGTGGGCGGCATTAGCATCTCATTGGGCATTGGCCAGCGCAATGGCAATGTCACAGCCGCCTCACCAGCCGTTGTGGCGATACCGAGCACCACTTTGGTGGTGACCACATCCAGCCTGAGCATCCGTCAGAATGGGGAAATAATCCAGGGTCACCCAAGTCTCCAGGACTCGCCCCAGACGCTGCAACAGCTGACGGGCAGTCCAGGACGGGCGCGGGACCGGAATCTGTTCTACTCGCCACCCACCGCTTCGGTTGCCCTGGCGCTGCCTGCACTGCGAGGTTGCTATCCCAAGAGGTCTCGGGCCAATGGCTGCGGGAGATGTGTACGCTCTCCATAGCCATTGGGTCTGAGGCCCTTCAAAACTACTTGATCTTTTCTGATCTTCATTGGTTACGTTCTTTTTAGTTTCGCTTGCTTGCTTATGTTGGTCGCTTAGAGTTGAACGTTTCATTCTTTGTTTGTTTTTCTTTTTTTTGATTTGTATTAATTATTAGGGTCTATGTTTCTTGGTTTATTTTCTCGATATATCGCGCCTTATATCGCAAACTTAACAAGTTGTATTGTGGTATACTCTTAGAGACGGCCACCAGTGAACGGGAGGATTTGTTCATACAAAAGATCCGACAATGCTGCACCCTCTTCGACTTCTCCGAGCCGCTGAGCGACCTCAAATGGAAGGAAGTGAAGCGGGCGGCCCTCCACGAAATGGTCGATTTCCTCACCAACCAAAATGGCGTCATCACCGAAGTTATCTACCCGGAGGCGATCAATATGGTAAGTTCAAAGTCCCATATCCCAGAGATTGCTGAAATGCTAATAGACTTATCGTTGGTCGCGAGGTTTAGAAAGTTCAGCTTTAATTCGGAAAGAAATCATTTATAATTAAGGTCAAATAGGTATTTCTATCATTGTTCTAAGTTTTTATTAAGTAACTAATTTTTTTAAGAAACTGAAGAGATTTAGAACCTATATTTTTAGTCCAACTCCAACTCTATATTCATAAAACGCGTAAGGCCTCGAAAAGCAGCCATATATAAGAATGTAAGGACAAAAAATATGTTGGAAAATACTTCAAGACTGGGACTGTCATATACAGAGTCCAGCAACAATAACCAACCACAAGAAGTTTATTCCCCGAAAGTTTACGAAAAACTCTCCAAGGCCTTGGCTTTGTAACAGAGCTCGTATATTCTGCTTAACCCTTATTTATATAGAACAAGATATATATATATAGAACAAGATATAAGATCACATCCATAGGTCGCTGGTTCATCCGGCTCGAAGAACCAAATTTTCGTTGAATGGCGACTCTTTCGATTCCGTTTCTAATCGAGTCCGCGGGCATCCGGTATTTTGCGGACTTTAAGTGAATTATTTCGATAAGGGAGGGTTTTAGTTCATTTAGTCATAGTTTCTTTATTATATCGAGGGCTATGTTGATAATCAAATTCTTTTTCCCATCACCAGTTTGCGGTCAACCTTTTCCGCACGCTGCCGCCATCGTCTAATCCGAACGGCGCTGAATTCGATCCCGAGGAGGATGAGCCAACGCTGGAATCGTCGTGGCCACACCTACAACTCGTCTACGAGCTGTTTTTGCGCTTCTTGGAGTCACCCGATTTCCAACCAAATATGGCTAAACGTTTTATCGACCATCAATTTGTATTACAACTTTTGGATTTATTCGATTCGGAGGATCCACGTGAACGTGATTTCCTAAAGACTGTTTTACATCGCATCTATGGAAAATTTTTGGGCCTGAGAGCATTTATTAGAAAGCAGATCAACAATGTCTTTTACAGGTAAGAAGCGCATGAATCCTTCTCTGTCGTCTTTTCTTACCTTCACTTCCGATTAGATTTATTTATGAAACGGAGCATCATAACGGCATAGCCGAGTTATTGGAGATCCTGGGCAGCATTATCAATGGCTTTGCTCTGCCGCTCAAAGAGGAGCATAAACAATTTTTACTTAAGGTATTGTTGCCATTGCACAAAGCCAAGAGCCTCTCGGTCTACCATCCGCAACTCACCTACTGTGTCGTGCAGTTCCTTGAAAAGGATCCCAGCTTATCGGAGGCGGTTATCAAGTGAGTAAATGAAGTTTTCATTTATTTCTTAATTCCGAAATTCATGGAATTATGCAATATTTTTTGCAGAAGCCTGCTTAAGTTTTGGCCCAAGACACACAGTCCCAAGGAGGTAATGTTTTTGAATGAGTTGGAGGAGCTTCTGGACGTCATCGAGCCGGCCGAGTTTCAAAAGGTGATGGTGCCGCTGTTCCGCCAGATAGCCAAGTGCGTCTCCTCACCCCATTTCCAGGTGGCCGAGCGTGCGCTGTACTATTGGAACAACGAGTACATCATGTCGCTGATAGCGGATAACTCGGCGGTGATACTACCCATTATGTTCCCAGCGCTCAATCGCAACTCAAAGACGCACTGGAATAAGACCATTCATGGCCTAATCTATAATGCGCTCAAGCTGTTCATGGAGATGGATCAGCGGCTTTTTGATGAGTGCAGCAAGAACTACAAACAGGAGAAGCAGATGTAAGTAAAAGCTGTCCAGAACAAACCCAAGAATTCTTAACTCCTGCCTTTCCTTGGCAGGGAGCGCGAAAAGCTGTCGCAACGGGAGGAGCTCTGGCAACAGGTTGAGAGCTTGGCCAAGACCAACCCGGAGTGGACGAAAGCGCGCCGCTTCAACGACTGCCTGCCGGTCAGCGATCGGTCCTTGTACGATCAATATAATGAGAATTGCGATCTAGCCTACGATCAGAGCGGCGAGCAGCAGCAGGCCCGCCAGCCGCCGCCTCCGCTGCCGCCCCAGAAGCAGGCCCTGCAGGAGCCCCGAGAGGTGAGACAGGCACTTGCCACACTAACCACACTAAACAACTACTAATCCGCCACGTGTGATCGGCCTGGCGTCTGCCATGAGCTGTGCCTAGCCAAGGCCCGCTCTGGCTCAACTCTAATTCTAATCGAACGAATGTCTGTTAAAATAATCACACTCATGTCATTTAAAAAAATACATATTTGTATATCTTTAACACGTTGTCTATTTATTTATTTCTTATTGGTTACCACCGCACTGTCTCTGCCCACCTGAGCAATCCATAAACCCATAAACACGACACAACCCTATCCTCCAATTTGTGTCTTATATGTGGCGTGCACAGTGGTTCATTCTTAGCTATAAAACCGGGCGATATTCATCCAATTTCTTAAATAATTAGTTATTCACGAATGTACCTAGTTCCTGATATGAAATTGTGTCTTTTCTGTAACCTTTAAACCTTTCTTTACTTTTTCTAAGGGTTTCATTTGTCAGAAGGTGGGATAGACCTCTACTTAAATCTGCTGCATGTCATTAAAACTTATGCCAAAACTTGCGTTCAATACGATTTCTATCACTCCGAAATGGGTTTTAGCATTAACAATAATAGGCAGAGCCCATTAATACCAGATGACAATAATAGGCAGAGCCCATTAATACCAGATGACAGTATTTCCTTTGCTTTCCTAGGGCGCTTATTCCCTGTCGTATAGCACCGGAATTCCCTTTGCCTTGATCTTCGGTTAAATGTTCCCAGTTAAACTTTTCTACACCCAAAAAAATAATCGTCATAGAATTAATAATCGTTTCATGAACTCTTTACTCTTGAGTATTAAAAATTTCTTAATAAGATGCTTATTAATTTGATGCTACAATAGTATAAAAACTATTATAATCAGCACCAAGCCTTAAGAAAAACCACTATGTAATCGAATTTTTGATGTACGTTCGTATAAAAATAATACTATATAGTATAAAAACTATACTATTGAGTATACATTTGATATTATGAAGTATTAAATCTATACTAAACTCGTTATACTGCTTGAGTATAATTTAAGGACAAAGCGTAGAACTTTCGTAGCAGAACGGGTTAATTTGTTTCTTTTGTAATTTCATTAATTATAGCCGGAGAGACTATTGCTTAAACATTGCAGGCAAAGCGTGAAAAGTAGAGAGTGCGAGGAACGAGACCCCCTATTCTTAACTATAAATACCAAGAATAACAGGGAAAGAACAAGATCAATTATTTGTTGAGCGAAGAACGATTGCCCCAAGTACCACCTCTGACTCTTTTTCTTTTGTGGACTTTTCTCATTTCTAAGCTCTGTTATTAACACATTGTATTTTACAAGCAGAATTGTGAATATGCATTATTAATATCTTACAGTCTTTCAACTCTTTACTGTTGCGTGTCTGTGCCCCGAACTATGTATATTTTGTTCTAAACGCAGTCTAAAGCAATAAACTAAAATGTAAACCTCATTCCTAACAACTGAACACACAAAACCAATCACTCATACACACTACACTCACTCACTACACATCTAAAGCGGGACTGTAATAAATCTGATGTGCACCTTGGAACTATCGACCTAACCCTGAGCATTACGACACTCCGCGCACCCACACTCGATACCTCAACGTAACCCACACCAATGTCAGCACTGTAACTTCATTACCCTCCGTCGTCTAATGTTCCGAGAAGATCCATTTGTTAGTTTGCGGGTCCTGTTTCTATTGCCAACCAACCCCCCTTCCCGTTCCACACACAGATTCGTGGTGAGCGGAACAAGGACAAGCCGCTGCTGCGCCGGAAGTCGGACCTGCCCTCGGACAGTGGGACTGTGAAGGCGCTCATCGAGCACAAGCGAACCGATGAGTACCTCACCACGCCGCCAGATGGGAACAACTACTAGGTGGAGCGCCAAGCCCGGAGAATATCCACAAAATACCCAACACAACACACACACATATTCCACACCATAGGCGAAAGAAGATGAAGGACACGACGAGCACGATTAGAACAAAAAAGAATTATTTGAATGATGAAAGATGAATGATGCTTTGGTGACATTTCGCATTTGCATCGCATTTCTGGGGCTTAGTGGGGGCAGCGATTACAACACAATTTCTTTATATAAACAATTATGAAATACTTATCTATAATGAACCACATGCTTAGTACCAATAAAGATCTGAAATCCCAATCGAGATCGATTATATATATATATTAGTTTGAGTGCGAATGCAATTTGAGTTTACTTTACTTTCCGAAATGCATGCCCCAGAGTGGGAGCTTTTTTCGTTGTGCCCTTGCATGTTTCTGAAGCTACAGCCTTACCGAATCGATCGATTATTAGATATATATGCAATAATCTATGGTATCCTCTCATTATGCTCTTACCATTTCAGTGAAAACGTGAACATATAGAATTGTACAGTTGAATTTGAAATGTCTAACTTAAGGCGTATGTAGGAGGTTCGCCACCCTGATACTGAAACCCCTCGACTTCTGCCACATACTTCGACATAGCTATGCCACTACACACCACGTACATGCTATATATATACGTATATATATGTTTAACTACTCCAGACCCTGCAGTACCAGTTGTCATCAATAGGCCGTTGTCACCAACGTTTCATCACTGATGTTTTTTTTTGTTAATGAATCATCAGTGAAATGTTAATGAAGAATCGACGAAAAGTTGATGAACCATTGATGAAATAGGTGATGAATCATCGATGTAATTAGCCTAAACTGTTGATAAAGAAAGCCAGTTTTTGTCAATAAACAGTTTATAAATCTTCGATGACTTTGTCACTGATGACGGCCTAGGACTTGCCAATGTAAGTTTCATCAGTAATTTGTAAAGAGTTTCATCGATGATTCATCAACAAATCCGAAGGTGTGATGCCTTGTTGATGAATTGTTGATGACTGGTATTGCAGGGGAACTAAAATCTACATTATTATATGTATAAGCGATTTAGCTTAGTCGTTAGTCTCAGCTTACCCCTACATATAAATATTGATATAAAAGAAAATCGCCCGGGATAAACAAAAAAGATAAAATGTGGTATGTATGTATGTACAAGTGTGTATTTTTGTATGTATTACGTATTATATATATGTATAAAAATATATATAAATATGTGGGGACAACAACGGTCGGTATTCCTATAGATCGACCCCAACGGAACTGGGATTTGTTTTAAGTTTGAAGCCAGACATGTTCACTTGATGCTCCGAAAAGATAGTGCCAATTGCTGAGCTTTTAATACGGATACGAAGTGGAGACGACGCAGCCCGAGAATAGTATGCTTCTTTCAATCCCCGAATCATTAACAACAGACTTCACTTGTGCTGGTCCTAGGTACTACTATTTCTACATGTTAATCTATATGTATGTATATTTAATATTGGATCCATATTAGCCGCTCGTTTGGCGGTTCTATAGTCATTATCTCGGGTCCGTTAGACAAGGAAAATGCAAAAAAAAAAAAAACAAAAAAAAGAAAATATTCTCTAAACTATATTCTAGATACAGGCGCCGCCGAAGCTGATCGCAAGTTTTTGCTACCACTACCAAGTGCTGGAGTGCACGCCAAGAAAACGAAAGGCTTCAGTTTTAGCTATAGACACAAATATATATATATTATATAAAGAGATGTATTTACATATTTTTGGCATTATAGGTACATACACACAATGTGGAAGGAAAGTTGCAAAACAACAATAATAATAATCAAATGGGAAAGATAAGGAAAACGGGAAAGTAATTCGTAGAAGGGCAGATTTTTTCATACAGGAGACGGTGAAAATCGATACTTTTCATTGTAAGATCTATAAAATATATATATTAAAAGTGAAAACAATAAATACAAAATGAGTTATACACCCTTAAAAGAATACAACAAATTATATATATATGTGCAAATTGTAAATGAAGCATGTAATTTTGTAAAATTATAAATAAAAGTTTATCTTGTCGAGAGCTAAGCGAGTTTTTCCAGTTAGAGAGATAGAGAGAGAGGGAGAGGGAAAACGATTAAACCTAAACTTAAGCTTTAGGAACATTTACAAAGCGGCCTAATTACAAAACTAAATACACTTGAAGAAACTATATCAGAACCCGGATGGACAGAGATGTTGTGAAGTTGGCCACTTGTCATATTACTTAATTCACTGGAACTTCTCGGCGAGTCCTCGCGTCTTGATGGCCATCTCGGATAGGTGCTGCTGCAGCAGCCGCTTGTTGACCTTTTCCCTGCGAAATGAAAAGGTAAATTAATAGAGTTTAATTCGGTTTAATTCAACATCGAGGCGCTAACTCACTTGACTATTAGAGCAGTGTACCGCGCTTTTTCCGCGTCCGTAATTAGCTGGGTGGGGAAATTGGGGGTTGCCATCAGGGACTTCATCCAGACGGCCATCTCCGCGGGATACTTCTTGTTCATGGCCAAAAGGATGTCGGCAAACTTGTCCACCTGCGATCGCGGCGTCAGATATCCCACACACATCATGGCCGTGTAGAGGGTCTGTTCGCCGGTGGCCAGGACAACGTCGGTGATATGGGCATGGTTTCGCGACTGCATCACAAAGTGCGTGAGAAACTGGATGCTGTTGCGGATGGCTCCACTCTCCGGCAGCGTCATGCCCCGTTGGGCGTAGAAGACGAGCCGATCGTAGGCCAGTGTCTTGTCCTCCAGGGTCTGTGGGATTTTCTTAACGATCTGCGACAGGCAGCCGAAGAAGGTTTCCATGGTGTCCGAAATGTTGGAGAAGTTCTGCTCCGGCGTGTTCTCGAAAAGCTTGAAGCTGTGCTGGATAAACTCCCTCAATAGCTGTTGCATTAGCGGCTTGCAGCCTTCATCTTTGTAGAACATTACGATGGCCTATAAAAAGCAGTTAAGTCTTTTCTTTTCTTTTTCTATATGCAAAGAGGGTAAGATTATGTCTCACCGTCTTGGAAATCTCCAGAGTGGGTGCACAGCATCGTGTCTGAAAGCTGGCCACAATGAAGAGACAAAGATCCTGCAGCATCGGCTGAAAGCTGCTTCTTAAGTTCATAATCGCGTGCTTCATGGCGCTGCAGGCAGCCTCTAGGACATCAATCTCCTCCACCCACATCTCGGCAATCCTTCTAAAGATGGGCATTGTTCGCTGCATGACTAGCAGAACGGGCTGGACAATGGGCTGCTCCTTGCTCTGATCATCATCCACGTCCGTGTTAAGCGATGAGAACAGGGTCGAAATCATATTAAGCCGGAATATGGTACGAATCCGAGCCGAGGGAGTTTTCTGCAAATAATTAATAATGTGTTGGTTTCCTTAAGCTGTATGCCACGCAGATATATGTACGAAATAATGAATTTACTCACCGACTCTTCTTGACAAATGGCCTGCAGCTCCTCGAAGCACGGACTGACTATTATGTCCAAGTACCTGGGTATATCCTCGGGCGGCAGTAAGCTCATCAGCTTCCCAATGCTGAACATTAACCGCACCGAGTCGGAATTCTTCATGCGTCCCGTGTTGAGCGAGGCGTGGCATGCGTTGAGCAGTGGCTCGGCATAGGGCTTCATTTGCAGCTGACAGTCGCGACACAGCTCCTTGAGCCCAAGTGTGGCCTGGGCCGACATCGAGGAGTTCAGGCCGCGGACCAGCAGATTGATGGCTGATGGGATGTAGGTAGGGTTCTCCATCAGCCAGGTGCAATAAGATCCAACCGTCTCCAGCGCTGTGCCCAGAAGCTTAACGTTGAGCTTTTCGTACGGAATCTCGGCTAGGACTCGCATTAGCCTCGGTATCTGGCGCGACTCCTCGCCGCCAAAGTGTTCGGCCACCGACTGGAAGGAGTAGATGCATGCCTCCAGCTTTGTCCAGTGTGAAGGATGCCTTTGCAAATCGGCAATGGCCTCGTCCAGCATGGAGGCCAGGATCTCCAGAATATAGTCATGCAGTACATCGTAGCAGTACATCTTATAGGGAAGAGTAAAACAGATACTTACATTTAGAGATGGCTATGAAAAGCAATAGATTGTAAGCAACTCACAAATGTATCGGATATGTCCTGCCTGTAGCATCTAAAACACTCCAAGTCGTCCGAGTTCCACTTGTCGAGGGACCTTTCGTCCGGCTGCTCACATTTCCTCACCAAAATGCTGGTGAGGTGGGCGTACAATGGCTTTATGTACTCCCAGCACTTGAGCTTCTGCTCCTCGACAGGCATGGCAAAGACCTCGTCCTGCAGCATGTACCAGAAGGCCAGGGCCATGGTGCTGCAGGACTCCTCCACGGGATAGATGCCAGGCTTGTCCGTGCAATGCAGTATCTCCTGGACGATGCGCTGTACAAGCACAGAGAGCTCCGGATCGTTGGACGTTATCCCGCTGAGCAGCAGCGACGAGTGCCGTTCCACAGAAGACACGAACAGCATGTATATGTGAACGATGATGTCTTCGTTGTCATTCTCGCGCTTCCACTCCATTTTGGTGATGTCGGTGAGGGAGTCGAGGAACATTTTAATAAGCACAAACGCCGTCTTCGGATAGTTGTGGCAGTCGGGCTGGATGATGATGCTGACCATCGTCTTCAGACAGGACTCGGCCAGCTCGTTCTCGTCGGCGGACATGCAGCCATCGCCGGCGCGAACGCAGGGCCAGTAGCACTTGTGCACCACCTCCAGCATCACGGCCGTGATGCTCACGCAGCCCTCAATGGAGTACCCAATGTTTCTGTAGAACATTAATTGAATAATAATAATAAAATATCAAGCATCATATATGGGTGGCACTTACTTAATCCATGTGCCGACGCACTTAACGGCCCTGTTCATGTTGCTGTAGGTCTCCGCATCCCACTGGCGGTTCATCTTCATCTTCAGATACTCCTCGGCGGTCTGAAGGACGATGGGAACCCGCTTACCGATCTCGGCGCGCAGCGTTACCCGCTTAACGGAGGTGTGAATGATCTGAGCCTCCTCCGGAATGGCCTGCAGCACCTCCAGCATGATCCACAGCTGCACATCGGGGCTGATATTGGGGATGCGCTGGTTCTGGAACGTGTTGATCACCTCCTCGATGGCGCAGGGCCACTCGTCCAGCATGTGGACGATATAAGCACCGAGGGATATGCATAGCCGGTTGAGGACGATCTTCGGTCCGCCGGCGAACCGCACGATCGACTCGAGGATCTTCTGCTTCAACTCCTCGCGGCTCTCCGGCGGCACCTCGTTCCAGTGCTTCATCAGCTTAGAATGCAGGGTAATGGCGCCAAAGAACTGCACCTCCTGGCTCTGCGCAGCAAATAGGCGAAATTGGAAATGCACCGCGGGTGGTGGTGGATGCACGGGGAGGAGGAATGCAAGGGGTGGTGCGTGGGTGCAAGGGTATACATATCGAGTTAATTGATGCATTGATGCGCAGGTCCTGCGAGGTATGTACTCACCTTGCCGAGCTGCATCAGCTGCCAGGAAAATTGCCAGGCCTGCGGACTGGCCTCCGCCTCCGTGAGCCACTCGTGGGTGATCGCCTGGTCCTGCGAGTTGGAGCGGTAGAAGGCCACGACGGCCTCTTCCAGGCGCACTATGTCCAGGGGCTCCATGGCAATGGCGTCCGCCAACTGCCAGCGGTTTTCCATTTATCCTCAGGTAATTTTCTTTTCCGTTTCAGGCGACCAGAAAACAACTTGCGACCAGCGTTGCCAACTTAGCTATTTTCTGACCAGGTCTGGCTATTGTGCATGATCTAAAAGTTTAGCACAGTCGGTATATTGCGCTGTTTCACAAAAATAATATGCAACTTTTGAGCAATTTTACTAAAAAAATTTTCGGAAGTTGTATGATTGCAAAGCATTGAATTGCAACCAAGGGTTGTTTTTTTTTATATTTGCTGCTGTGCTTCTAGCAAAGGACAGATAGGGGCAAAATAGCGGAAAAAAAAAAAAACATTACAGGATTGGCATTTTTAAGCCAAGTCAGTCTAGACCAAATCTAACAATACAAAAATAATAGCTTTTGGATATATTCGACTTAGCATACAAATTAAAAAAAAAAGACAGATTTGTCCGGAAGGAGGCTGAAATGGCAACACTGGTTTGCTGTACTAAACAGTGATGCCAAATGTCAGCTCTTCCGATGCAGGGTTGTCAAGTGACCGGATGGACCTTTTATTAGTATTGACAATTCACAATCAAATAATACAATATAATTAAACATTAAATTTAAAATTTGTTTTCATTGTGTGCTATATTTCTTGATTAAAATAATAAATAAATAAGGTTTCAATTAAATAATGCATTCTTATTATTATATTATTATCATTCAAAAAAGGAGTATGCATACTATCGAATACTGTATAACTGATATAAGCTGTGATAAAAAAGGTTAGAACTTGTATACAATTTAGGTTCACAGTCGACTGCCCAAAGCTTATCAATATATTCATAAAGTTGAATATTTTGGAATGAAGAAAATGTAACATATTTTTAATTTTTTAAAAGATGCTTTTTATAAATTTTGTTCTACAGTTGAATGTGCCTAAATTTAACTATTTATTGCTTTTGAAACTAATTATAAAACACGGCGAAGTTATTTAAAAAATAATTTCACTTGGAAAATTATTAGTGTTTATTCATTATTATTATTATATATTATTATGGCATTGTTTTGGGGACCCCACAAAAGTAAAAATTTTGTTATAAATAAAAAAATTTTAATTATAATTCATTTGAAATAAATAATATAAAAAAATATAAAACATTTTAAAGAGAGAATACCTTTACATTTTCAAATAGGTTTAAATCTGATATTTTTACATAATTGTTCATTAAAGTACAATAAATTAAGCATTTTTTACTTCATAAAATATTTCATAAAAACAAGTACTACTACACTAGATATCATAACAATTTTCACATACTACTGCCAGAGTATAGTTGAGAATTATAAAGAGTTATGCAATTTGCAAAACTAAAAAATATAAAAGTGTAGCTGATAGATCAAATTTAAACTTTGCAGTTAAACTCAAAACGGAGCCTCCAAAAGCAGTACTTAAGCTTTGAGCACTGCTCAAGGATCAGCGTTTGACTTTCTGCGTCGATGTAAAGATCTATTTCCTCGTTTTCGCACAGCGAGGACACTGCCCTTTGCTCAAAATCGTCGCTACAAGGATCAAGGATTTTCCGTCCGACCACGCTCCACTTGTCGGTGACGAGTCCGCTGTTTTGCATTTCCAGGAGCTCGAAGATTGAACGCAGCGGCTTATCGGCGACCATAAGGGGCAGGACAAAGGAGCACCGAGCTAGCCGAAAAAACTTAACGAAAGGCAAACATGAATGCGGGGGAGTAATGTCAGCTACTGCACTGGTGACCCAGTCAGCGGTTTTGTTGTCCTCGCACCCAATAAGGAGATTGGAGCTGAATTTGGCCATCGTCGTAGACTCACTAAACTTTAAGTGATTGGCGGAGCAGTTCTCAAACAGCGAAAAGAAGTGTCGCAAAAACGCTTTTATGTCCACACTCTCGGCGGTTGGATCTTCGCTGCTAATGACTAGTCCGTACTGTCTGTTTTCTGGCATCGTCCTGGCGTACGGAGGGCGAACGTGCATCTTGTCCAAGATGACCTTTTTCGTATCCTGAGACTGTTTGGGTCTGGGCATTGTGGCGACTTCTACGTTATTCTTTGAGGCTCCCTCCTCCTCGTCAATATCGCCTCCACATGACGGCACCTTTACGGAACTCTTCGGGCAAGTCAAGTTCTTCGAACCCAGAACTGTATTAATCCTTTCCTCCTGTTTCAGAGCTTCCGATTTCCCCTCCTTACTTGTCAAAGTAAGGGTCTCGATAAACGTGGAAATCCGTTGTCTAGAAATATGTGAGGCGAAACCTTTAATTTGGGAAACTGTAACCATATGTTCAATACCCTATGATTACCGGGTATAAAAAGAGGTGGCCTGAACACGCAATGAATGGCTTAATTATCTACTCTTGCGTTTCATCTATGCTATACATACGAGTGTATCTGAATATCTTAATATTGAGCAACGTTTACCTCTTTGCGGGGGCTCCATCAGCATCTATAACTCGGCGTCTCTTATGCTCCGGAGAACTGGATCCCGTCGAAGCCGATTCGAAGCTCGTGTTAGTTCTAGTAGAGACGCTAGAACTAGTAGAATCCTCAGAGTCTGACAGCTCGCAGTACTGGGGAAGTCGATCGATGGGCAACTTCCTGGCATCTTCAGGTTGGAGAAAGAACTTCCTTTGGGTGTCGACTTCGGAGGGGGAATAGAACTGCAAAAAGCAGACAAATGTCTGTGCGTGGAACAGCGAAATTGCCGAACCATTGACATTTTCAATGTCACCCAAGTCCTGGTTTCCCAACAAGGTAGTCAGTCGATCGTCGTTTCCTAGTGTTTGAGCCATACTATGGATTTCCTGCCGGTCGACCGGCACTCCTACCAGAGCTTCCAATTGCACCTTCAGGTCATAGGTGGTGGCCCCGTCTTCAATTTCGAAAATGTGTGGTTTCTGGGGAGCAAAATTTTAAAGTTAGACCACGATTAAATATATAGACAAAATAAATTCAAAATGTATAGTGTGAAGCATAAATTTCGAGGATCAAGTTCGAGGTGAGCGTAAAAAAAACAAATTACATTAAGAATTTATTGCAATGTGGGAAAAGTTTCCTTATCTGCGTGTACCGCCAAACTTTGATTGTAAACTATCAACAGCTTACCTGCGAGTTCTCCTCGGATTCTAATTTTATCTTAACAAACATGACTTAATGTGTGAATACAAACAGTAATAAATATTAAGACGGCGTAAAAAATGTAATATGTTAGGAAGAAAAAGGCAAAGAAGAAGGGAAAAGTAAAAACAGTAAGTTCGGTTCGTATTCTTATTCGATTTTCTTTATTTTGCCTTTCCCTTCTTTAGGTTATCGATTTATCGCCATAAAAAGCCAATTTTATATGTCCGTCAAATTAGCGTCGGTGAGTTAGCGTCGAATCGGAACGGTGGGAAATGGAACACAGAGGGGGTTTTTTATTTTTGAATTATTTCGTAAATAAAGCATTTCATCGAACAAACTAAAGTTCCTACTTGTTAAGAATTTAATTTACTAATGTTTTTAATTGGGTTGGGGCGGATTTGGCACCCGCGGGCACCTTAAATATCCATTGGAAAAATCGAGTCCCCACCTTTTTTCAAACTGCTCCCCCCACAGAGGATGAGCCGCAATGCACGGTAAGCCAGGTTTGGGGGCATTTATTCAAGTATTACCCCAAAAAGTTTCATCGAAATCCCAACGACAGTTTTTGAGAAAATCGCTCAACAGTGGCCAAGCCTATAGAACCCGTCCATACAAAATCAAGCAGCAAAAATTCAATGTCATAAAACTTCTCT
>VNJW01001588.1:0-38329 GCA_008042615.1 Drosophila auraria | reverse complement strand
ATAGTGGCTTTCTTCATGGCGGTGGCCGTTTACCTTTTGTCCCTTTGGTATGCCCAGAAGAGAGTTGAGACCACGGTCCCAAGTTGGTGGAATTACTTGACTTCCATTTGCATGAGAATTCTGAGCTTTTATAAGTGATTTCCATTTTTCCAAATCGTTCTCGTTAAATAGTTAATGAAATAAAATTATAGAAAAGTTGACACAAAAGTAATGTAAAATATTTTGAATTGTCAAAGTAGATCGAAGTATGGGAAGTAGATCGCAATGGGAAAAACTCAACCTAGGCGCTTCGATTCCTTTTTCATTTGTTTCTAGCACCAATCTGGGAAATGCTTTGGCAGAGGCAGAGGATGAAGCCCAACAGCTCCATCTCCGGCCCCACAGCTGAGGAACCCAATGGAGGGCAGTATATGTCAGCTGGATCAGCTGGGACAAGTTCAGCAAGTCGACGAGGAGCAGAAAGCAGCGGCTGAGATGTTGGAGAAGCTGGCGGTGGAGATGAATACGTGCTTCGAGGATGTCAGGGTCCCCGCTTGGAACCATAAAAGGAGGCCCACATCTCGGGGAATAACTGTGGAAGTATTCGTTACGCAAATTACCTTCATTGCTGCATTTTGGTCCAATATTGGAATGCCCCTCCCCATGAGGAAAAATCTACACCTAACATATAAGTAACAACTGCAACTAATTCTTAAATTAAAAAAGGGTATTTACAAAAGGAAAGAAATAGTTTCAATAGTAAGAACAGACTATCTACTTTAACTACAAGTAAATATGGCAATACTTTAGCACAGACTAGACTTCAAATAGTTAGGATTTTATTATACATAAAGTTCGTTGTGAACATTTTTTATTATATTCCGTATTTAAAGGGTAACAAATGTCTATGAAATCATATAATATTTCTATCAAATCTATTAAATCATTTAAATCCGAGTTTCGATCCCATGTGTCGGAATTCACAGACCTACTTACCACTTACCAATCGGGCTACGGAGCGATTCAAACACCAATGTCAAAAAATTCAGATACAAAGAGAGAACACAAAGAGCATTTTAGTTTATTTCGAGCGTTCATACATCTCAAACATAATATATATTTTTCCGTATTTTTCAGTACTTTTCGTATAAAAATGTTTCCAAAATTGGATTTGTGGTTGGCAGTGTCTCCGGGTCCAGTTGCAGCACATCGTCCTAACAGGTCCTGGGTCCTTCCATCGATGCAGAGTGCGACGCCCTGATCTGTCGCCCACCAACAGAAGTCAAAGGCTGCAAGTACTCCGTGCTGAATTCTACAAATTCTCTTCTAAAAGTGCGTGAAAAATAATATTTCCGAATCAGAACAGAAAAATTTGGGAAAAATAATATTTCCGACTTACTTTTTGGGTTTCCAGTTTATTTTCGATAAAAAATGTTTCTGAGTGCGTTTCTCAGGCTAGCAGCAGCCCCAGCAACCTGTCCATATCTAGCGAGGCGAGGTCCACTCTTACCTGCAACACGGAGAGGTGCTGCCACGACGAATGCGGGAAAACCGACAGTATTCAGTGGCCATCGAGGGCGATTCCAGCACCTGCTTTGATCTAGACCGTATGCTCGTATACCTGGAAGACCAAATGTTAGGTTCGCCAGATGCCATGTCCCTGATCTTCAGCATCTGCGCCCCGTTGATGCCCATGAAGAACGGCCTTCTCGTTGTCTGTGCAGACTCGAACACGAGTGAGTGGGTAATGCGGGTCACGCGTCCCATTTGTCCCCCCTCCAGGTGCGTCAGTTTTGTCCACTTCTTCGAGCTGGAGCGCTGGTGCTTTGTCGAAACGGTCCCCACAAGACCGACATGTTGGTTTTATATCAGGCGGGCGGCAAACCCCGCGAGTCGGTTCTGGCAGCACCCCCAGTGGCAGCACCCCCAGTGGCAGCACATCCAGTGTGGCCCCTCCTCCTGTGGCCCCACCTCCTGATTGTCTGCGCAAACGATGATCTTGTATATTACTGATCTTGTAATAATACTGAAAAGTAAGAAAAAAAAATATTTCCGAATCACTATACGAAAATTTTCGAAAAAATAATATTTCCGACTTACTTTTACTGGGAATTTTTACTTGTTCACTGGACGAAAGGAGGTTTTGTTGTGAGGAAAGGCTGGGCCAAGTTGTAATATGGAGATGAACTTGAAGGCAAGGCCTACTGTGTTGAGACAATAGTACAAGTATCCATTTATTCATAGAAATCGAATCCCAGTTGGCTTTGCCTTCCAATTCATCTCCATATTTGAACAGACCGAGCCTTCCCCCACAACAACTGAGAATCTCGAGCTATAAACAACCAAAGTTTCTCGCAGCTCCAGTAAGTAAAATATATTATTTTCCCTAAATTTTTCAGTTGCGAGTCTGACATATTATTTTTCTCCCAAAGTTTAGCATCAGTTTCCAGTATTATTTCGAGCCACACGCCAAGAGTTGGCGACATGGGTGACCGAATCAAATTTTCGAAATTGCTGACGTACCTTGCCAAGAAGATAAAGAGCGTCCTTAAGGATGTGCGTGGCCCCACAGGAATAGGAATAAAGATGCCTACATCCAACGCGGTCTTTGTCATGTTATTGACTATGACAGTCTTCATTGTGATTGGAGTCCACGTAAAATACTGGTATGGCCTTCAACCGGAAGAGAGCACTGTCGCAACTTGGATGGAGAAGATTACTTCTCTCGCCAAGAATTTTATTTATTTCTATTAGTAATGTTGCATTAAAAGCATTCCATTGTTAAATTTAATAATCTCAGTACAAAATGTTATATAAACTATTTTCAATTCCAAGATAAGAACGCAGGACAAACCTCATTGAATAAAACCTGATTTTAAAATCCCAATACTTTAATTATATTACGAGAATGGCCCTTATTGGTTTTAGACATTGGTTTGTCATGTGTTATGGAACTTTTGTTCAGATTTACAAATAAAATAAGTCAGTTTTAAGGTGCTACAAGTGATAAGAGAACTTCAGGTCCAGTTTGCTTCTTGCTTTTTCTGCAATGTACAAGCAATGCAGCAACCAAGCAGCTTCCACTCAGTAGCGAACGAGAGAGTTTCTTTTAACCCGCTCTTTAAGAGAGAGCTTCGCAATTTTCCTCTCCGATTACAATTGGAATTTAATGGAATTGAATATATAAAATATATTAAATATATTAAAAATATATCATAAATAAGCAGAGCGGCGAAATTAGCTATTTCCCTTTACGCTTTTGCTTCCTCCTTCACGCCTTGCCTGCAATGTACAAGCAATGCAGCAACATCAGCAACAAAGCAGCTTCCACTCAGTAGCGAACGAGAGAGTTTTTTTTAAGCCGCTCTCTGAGAGAGCTTCGCTATGTGCTCTCCGATTACAATTGGAATTTAATGGAATTGAATTTATATAAAATATATTAAAATATATTAAAAATATATCATAAATAAGAGAGCGGCTTACTAAAAGATCCGCCAAAATTTGCTGTTTCTCTTTGCGCTTTTGCTTCTTCGCTTCTTGCTCTCTTCAGAGCGCTTGCTTTTCGGAAAGATTCTTAACTCACGTAACTTTTTAGCTTTCTCCTTCACGCTTTGCCTGCAATGTACAAGCAATACAGCAACATCAGCAACAAAGCAGCTTCCACTCAGTAGTTCCAGGAGATCTTCGCATTTTCGCTCTCTGATTTTTGCCCAAAAAAGAGTGCTCTTTTAAGTTTCTTTCCGTTTATGGTTAGGAGCGAGGCCGGAAGAATATATTAAATAGATTTTTCACACATTTTGGATGTCAAATATTTCACAAATAAAAAAGACTTTCGTTTTACGAACTGATTTTCGTTTTCCTTTCGTTTATTCCAACATATTTATTTAATTGGTATTATTGTTTCAAGTATTACACAATATTAATGCTATTTGCTTACTTGTTTTTTAATTTATAATTATTATTATTAATATTATTATTATTATTACTAAATATCGATCACATTTCCTTTCAGAACGTCTCTCATTCTCATCGTTTTTATTCCCTGTTCGCTTTTGTTACAGAACGTACAAACTCCATGCCTATTATTATATTATTAAATTCCTCGCTTCAAGGAAAACTAAACACGGTGTGGAACTTAAAAGATATCTCTATACAATATACAAATAAAAGGGGAATTTACACGCATTTCCCATCATTAATAGCAATAATAAATAGAGTTTCTTTCTTTTATTTTTGTTAATTATTGCTTCTCTTTACAGGGCTAGAATGGGGAGATGGAAGGGGACAATGAGACACGGGACACGGGACACGGAAAATAATGTTAAAAGAAATACAGACACGAAATGGGGAAGCGAGACTTGCAAAAATCAAATCTGCGCTAATACTACATAATTGGTTTGTGTAAAGTGTAAATTAGGGCATTAAGTAGGATCTATTTACGACTATTTTTGCTTGCAACTATTATTTTTTGGCTGCTTAAGGTAAACGAGGAGCGAAAGAACGGAAAAGAATATTATTTTTCGCCTTCTCTACTCCCTATACATGTACATTTATATATATTTGTTTTAAATGTGTATAATATTGTCCTAAAAGCCTTAAAAAATATGACGCAGACCTGCCTATACATATATATCTCTATATATATATAAGGACATACGCTTCGGTAGAGCAAAAGGAACACAAGCAAAAGCCATGTGAAGAAGGACACAATGTAAAAGGATCTCTCGTCTCTCAATCAATATCTTTCGCCTCATCACTGGGACTGGAACTGGGAACTGGGAACTTGGAACTGGGAACTGGGAACTACTGGGAAGCTATACATTCAGTTTCTATGTTTCTATATATTTCTTTTAGGTACATAACAGTTCTTTATATTGTGTGTGGAGTGGCTGCCTGGTTGGTTTATCGTTTTTGGGGCTACAGTCTAGGACCTAGGACCTAGGACCTAGTTGGGTGCATTGAGGGTCTCCATGCCAGCCCCGTACTCCATGCCCACGGACATGGTCACGAGCCACGCCACCGCCAACAGGCTGCTGCCCAGCAGGTCGCCCAGGGCCGTCAGGTAGGGTATGGCCGAGTTGTCCGGATCGATCTTCCACTTCCACATCGCGTGCACAATGATGTGGGCAATGTACAGCAGCAGCATCACCTGAAACGAAGGCAAAACGTATAAGATAATGGCTTAACATTGGCTATAAATTATAATTATCCCTAATTAAATGGCTGAGACTATATCACACTTAAAAATTGTGGTATTTCATAAGCTTCTCAGCTCAATGGGGTAATAATCACAGGTGCCATTAGGACTAGCACCTAAACTACAATAATTACGCTTAAAAGAATCTAATTATTAGAACTTCAACTCGAATCTTTCGTGCGCGTTTTCGTAGTCATCAGAAAAATAGCTGCATATTGCAATACAGATCTATGGTCGTTCAGCATCTTAGTGGCTATACTTGAACCTTAATAGAACTCACCTGAACCAAGCTGGCTAGCAGATAGGAGAGCACAAACACCCAGCTGACCGTCGAGGTGCTCATGTTGATATAATCAGCGGCAAAGATGAACAGGATATTGCCGGGAATTGACATGGCAATAAGTATTCTCGCCGTCTTCGCATAGGGAACTGAGGAGTATTAATTCTCATATTAATTTCGCATTAATTAAAATATAATTCAAGCTCCGACTTACCTCCTTTGAAGAGCGCCCTCCAGGGCCACTCCAAGATCTTCGTGTGCGGTGGTATAATGCCAATAATTGAGCTCTGGTGCAGCATCGTCGATATCTTGCTGGCCTGCACCGACACCAGGTTCCCGCCAATGCCATTGATGATCGGTTGGAATACCACAAAGCCCTTAAACACCTCAACGGCGGCATCCAGAACCAGGCCACCCAACCTGCAAAGGGAATAATAAAGAAATATGGGTTAAACAATTTGGTAATTAAATATTAAATTTAAAGAAAATGAATAAATAAAATATAAAATATAAAAACGGGAAAAATAAGAGCTTTTAGGGACTTTATTTTAATATATTTTAATCTTAAGGAATTGTGTCTGAAATATAACTGAATATAACTGAATTTAAGATTTACATATTATTTAAGGATCTTTCTCGCTCTCTCGTTCACGTCTTGCCTGCAATGTACAAGCAAAAAGCAAGCGAGAGAGTTTCATTTTAGCTCAGTTCGCCTTTTTTCTATTGCGCTCATGCTTTAAGTTTGAGAGAAGTCTCTTGCTAGCGCTCTCTTTCATGCTTTGCCAGCAATGTACGAGTCATAGCGAACGAGAGTAAAAAGGAGAACCCGCGAGAGGGGCTCCGCTAAGTTCGGCCTTTTTCCATTGTGCTCTTCCTTTCAGTGCGAGAGAAGTTTCTTGTCATCTCTCTCTTTCACGCTTTGCCTGCCATGCACAAGCCAAAACCGAATGAGAAAGTTTCTTTTTAGCTGCGCTTTGAAAGAGGTTGCATTTTTTTTTCCTAAAATTAACCTATATAAATTTTCGAAAAAAATTCAATATAATTATCATATTTATTACCAGTTCTAAGACTTCTTTGACAGATTTTGAAGCTTGAGCTCTCAACTTTGCTTGTTTTAATTTGATTGAAGTGGACTTTTGTCTTTGAGAGTCTTTGGGGTATCGCAAAAACGCCCAAGTCATGGCAAATAATTACACTGCAAGCTTTAATGTTCTAATCCTAATGCCAAATTCTAATTATAAAAGCGCTTGACCGACACGAGTCATGGACACCTGGCACAAATATGTTCCCAGGCTACTTATTCGCCAGATTTGTATAAATAGCAGGTTGGACAAGGCCTGGACATGATTTGGCACTAATTAAATGGTCAGATATCTAAGAATAGCAAGCAATTGACTTCTGATTTCTGCCTTATCATGGCCCCGATTCGAGAGTCCATCACGGATGGGATTGGAACTGGAATTGGGATTGCGATTGGGAGTGCGCAGTACGTACCCACTTATGCAGAGGGCCGAGAGCACTGGGACCCATCCGCTCTTCAGGACCGGACGCGTGTACTCGTTCCTTAGCACGATCATCACCCACATGGGCAGCAGCACCAGGTAGCAGCAGACAACGATGAAGGTTATCCACAGATGCGTTTCTGTTGGGGAAAAGATTTAATATTAAATATTTATAAGAAAAAAAAGCAAAGAATATTCACTTAATTAAATCTCTTGTTAATATTAATTGCTTAAATTATAAAAACCAACTCACTGATATGCTCGTACAGCAGCGAGGCGATAAAGGAGAGCAGACTGATGGACACCACATCGCCGATGGAGGCAGCTAGCGGCGTCGCCAGGTTATCCGGATTGAGGCGGTACTTCTGCGAGAACAGGATTACGGCCACCAAAACAAAGTCTACAAATACAGATATAAATAATAATTAAAGATAAAAAAATTTTAAATAAATCCTACCCAGCACAAAGCACGACGACGTCGCTGTGAACATGGCCGAGGCCGTCAGGAGCATCATGTTCTCGAAGTAGAACTCGCCGGTCATCGCCGCTCCCACGCTCACCGCGAACATGGCCACCAGGAAGGAGGCCACTGTCGCCTGGACCTGCACCAGTGCTATGTTGCCCACTATCATCCGCACCACGCCCTGCCGACTGGTCATGTTGCCCAGGTTGACTTGCGTGGATAGGCGCGACGCGAGGCACATGTCCAGGTTGCCCTTCAGTCCCAAAAGCGCCGGCACCAGGATGAACAGCTCGCTTACATTCTTAAAGACATACCATTTCTGGAAGAAAACAAAAAGGAATATAAGGGTTTATGGAAAAACAAATGAAATACGAAAAGTTAATATTAAATATTGATCTCACATTATATTTGTATTTATTTTATGCAATTATGTGTATTGGTAAGAAAAAACATATATTTTAATCGATTTAAAATCGATATTTGCTTATAAAAACATCGAAAACTTTAATTACATAGAAACCCAGCAGTAAGTCTGGGATATGGGTTCTAGTTATTCATGTTTTAGCGTCCTATGATCTTTTATATATAGTTATTTCATAAAAATGTCATAATGGTAAGTCATAACATCGATTTTAATCGATTTAAAGTCGATATCTGCATATAAAAACACCAAACACTTTGATTACATATTGAAACAGTAGGAGGTCTGGGATAAAGGCTCGAATTCTTCCAGTTTTATAGTCTCGTAAATTTTTAATCATACTTATTTTATAATTTTGGATAAATATTGATATTAATCGATTTAAAATCGATATGTGTATATAAAAGCATCGACAGCTTTAATTACATAAAAAATACAGCAGCACGTCAAGGATATTTGTCCTAATAATTCATGTTTTTTGGTATTATTATTTATTTTAAAAAGTTATGACATTAGTAAGTCCAAGAACTGAAAAAATATGAATGTTAATCGATTTAATATCGAAAATCGCATACAAAAACATCGAAAACTTGGATACTTTAATCCTAGTCTGATATCTGTTCTTGGTCCTAATTATTCCTGTTTAATAGTCTTATTAACTTGAAAATAAACCTTTAAAATGTATAAAGTAAGTATATAAATTTATTAAAACCTCCAACTTAGCCTTTGTTTTGACTTATTGGTGATTTTATTAATTTATAAGGTAAATACTTAATAAATCAACCGAGCAGGTACATGGCATTTACAACTCTCTAAAAATGTCTCGAATTTCTGGAGTGCAGTCGCCTTAATCCAGACTCCCGTGACCATCACTCACATCCCGAATATATCCAAAACATTTCGGTTAATTGCGGCCACTGGCCGCCTGTAACTGGCTCCGTCTCCAGTTTGGCCCAGAACTTTTATCATCAATTAGCGGGCAAATTAGACATTTACTATCTTAACATGCGAGAGTTCGCGGCCATAAATAAGATTCTAAAAGGAATTGTGCCAATTCACCGAGTACACACAACAAAGAGGCGAAAGGTTTAAAAATAGCCAAGTCTGGGTAAGTCTGGCTTTTGTTTGACTGAGAGTGAGTGCTCTTCAAGCCCGGCTAATGCTTTGTTCACACGCCTCGAATATTTGCTTCAAACCTCAAATGGACCGATTATAGAAAGGCGAAAGGCCTGCGATCCCATATCACTTATCATAATAAATAATAATTCGCGAATATATATCATTTTCGGGCTTGCATGGCGTTGAGTTGTAAAGATTCATTATCTGGTTAATTGCACTAACCCGAACATGGGTGTCGTATCAATTTGTTATTAATGTTTGCACAACATATGCTAATAGCAAAGTTGTGTACGTCAGAGTCACTAATATTACATATAATATAAATTATTATACAATATTATATTATAAAGGGATTTAAATTACGAAACTAAGACTTGAGGCTTGGGTGTACAGCTGTTTCTGGGTGATGCGAGTGCCGGCAGAGATTGGACACAAAAATTTGCTGACTGACTAATTAAATTGCTAAAATACACAAAAAATATTACATATTTTTAGGGCAAGTCTCCTTTTTTGTTTTTTTTTGTCTTTGTTTAATTATTATTTTTTATTTCTCGCTTAAATCGAAATATTTTTTCTTGCTTAGTTATCTGAGCTTTAGATTTATTTCCAATTTGTTCTTAATTTGGTCAATGGCTGCCATTTGTTACTTGGAAAATTTCTCACCAACAAAAAGATGAATTGCAGCAAATGTTGTGAGTGCAATTAACTACTTTGTGATTTCCTTTGTGCTTGACTTAGTGCAAATCTTTTTTAAACAGGCAATCCCGCTGAGAGCACTTGCAATTATAAAATTTTACTATTTAATTTGATGTAATTTACGCTGAGTTTTCTGTTTAATTTTCGTCAAGCTCATCGCAAAGATACCAACAAAGTAAATGTAAGGAATGAGAATTACAGCACAGAAAATAAGTAATTATGAAAACAAATATTACAGAACATATACAGAATCAATAGAAATATTTAGTCTTTAACTAAAACATTGCAAATAAAATCTAATAAAATATATATTATATCACTTACTATTCAGAAAGTGAGTTACTATTAAAAATATGGGAATTTTCAAGGGTTCTAAGTAGGGTCTTATGGGAGGAATATTTCTATTTACTTTTGAAGGCTTTATTTATTTATTTATTGTACTCTGTTGCCAAAAGTTTAAAACTTAAGGTACAGGGCGAAATCGGCCATAGTTGCTAAGACTTTCGGCCGGACTAAATTGTTCTTACAGGTTAACTTAATAACTTGAAGGCTTTAATTTTAAGTTTATTTTTTGCTGATTTAAATAAAAACTCACCTCAACGCGTCCCAGCACAATACCTGCGCCGATTGTTCCAATGCCGGCCAGGAAGAACGGTATGGAGACCTGCAGCAGTATAGTTGACCACTTCTCCTGCTTGATTCCCGGCCTGTTGAGGGCCAGCTTCTCCTCGGAACTGCCATTGATGCCGGCAATGCTGGACGCATCGGCTGCCACCAGGGCACCCGATCCGGGGCCGCCAGGTCCTCCTCCGCCGCCACTGCCACCGCCGCCGCCGCCACTCGCCGCTCCAGGATCCGGTTCGGAGGATGCTATGGACGTCGTGATGATTGAGCTTAGTGAACCAGTTGTCGAATGTGGTAGGCCCGACAATTTCTCATTGTCGGGATCTGGGTATCGGTTTCGGGTTCGATGGTTTGTGGGGATAATTGGAAGAAACGAAAGAGAAGGGGTTGCAAGATGCGGGTTAGTCAGGGATCGAACGGGCGCAGATCAAGTGTTCCTTCGGATTAGACAGTATATATAGTAGGTGCTCGGGTCTCTCTCTCACGTACTTTACAGCTAAGGCTAAGGCTAAGGCTACGGCTAAGTGCTGGAGTGTGCGTGTGTGGCATGCATCTAAATTTAGCAGCATTATGCAATTAGCAAGGCAATTAATTAACAGCGCCATAAATTAACCATATATACATGTATATACATATGCACGTCTCCAATTTTCTGTATTTTATTTATTTTGTACGCTTCTTGTTGTGTTTTTTGACAGTCTCCAGGCGGAGTCTTCTCCGGAGTTGAAACAAAAAACGAATAAAAACTCATTTGAATAGAATTCTCGTATATTTTGTTTGCGTTTTCGGTTTCTGGGTCGACTTGTAGCCAAGTTCATAAACCACGAGTCGTTCGTCCATAAACAAATTCGCCAACCGGCGAGACAGCGACAATTAAACTTGACAAAAATAACAATTAAGAAATGTTATAATCAAAGGTTGGGGGAGTAAGAACAAGTGGTTACCCTGCGCTGGGTTAAAACTAGCTTGGAGGTGTATTACTTGTAAAATTTTATTTTATGGTAATTTTGAAATATTTTTTCTTTAAAGAACAGACTTGTAATATATTTATCAGTATGAATTTATTATTTGTAAATTGTTTTTCAAGTGTTGCCTGTTTTTAATTTATTTTAAATTGAAGAATATACAATGAATAGTTAATAAATATTGTATAAAAGCATGCTTTTGTCTTTCAAGAACCCTTTCAAGGGATAAAAAGTTTCGAAAACTCGATTGGAGATGCATTAAAATAATTATTTAAGATATTGTTATCAGGTTAGTTTGGAATATATTTTCTCTGAAGAACAAACAAGGATTTGGGGCTAGGATACACTTAAAAGGACTTGTAATATATTTATCAGTATGAATTAATTATTTGTAAATTGTTTTTCAAGTGTTGCCTGTTTTTATTTTATTTTAAATTGAAGAAAATTGAAGAAATTGATAAATATTGCATAAAAGCATGCTTTTGTCTTTCAAGAACCCTTTCATGGGATAAAAAGTTTCGAAAACTCGATTGGAGATGCATTAAAATAATTATTTAAGATAATGTTATCAGGTTAGTTTGAAATATTTTTTTCTGAAGAACAGACAAGGATTTGGTTCTACTTAAAAGGACTTATAATATATTTATTACAGTTAATTATTTATTTGTAAAAAGTTTTTCAAGTGTTGCTTGTTTTTATTTTATATTACATTGAAGAATATTTAATGGATAATTAATAAATATTGCATAAAAGCATGCTTTTCCCTTTCAAGAACCTCCCGTTTACCCAATTATTGGCTGTAAAAGGCAGAAGGAAGCAAAAGCTAGACGAGCATGCATGATAATAATTAGTAAAGATTTTGATGTGTGTTAACCGCAAATAGTCGGGACAAGCACAAGCCGGGGCGATTATTGCATGGGATTAATGTAATATAAAAGGAGTATAAAGAGAATATGTATATATGGAGGGGTACGAAGGCAAATAAAACTCAGTACGGATATGTAAATAAAGATAAAGTCGGAGAGACAGAAAAAAGAGAGAGAGAATAAAGGAGGGAAGAGCAAACGAAACGGATCAACGGTCAAACAGCTTACATATGTGAGTAAGTGTGACCAAATGCTTATAAACTGCTCGAAAAAGCCCTATTTACACGAGAGTATCTTCCTTGTGCTGCTCGTTGTTGTAGTTGTAATCGTTGTTGAAATTTGTCAGCTCACTTTTGTGAAATAAACTCTAAAACTCACCATTTCTATTGGATTTTAATAAACAATATGCATCTATGGGTACGAAAGCCAACAAGTTACAAAATTAAAAAGGAAAAGAGCCCTGAGCTCTCAAATATATTTACATATCAAGAGTAAATACAAAATATTGAGAAATAGAGAAATACAAAGATATAGAAAAATAGAAAGAGAGAGAGAGATTGAGAGCGCAAAACGATTTATGGTGTTTTGTGGTGTCTTTTTTTTAATGTGACCAAAACCTCAAGAGATTCACGAATAATCCCTATCTACACGTGGGAGTTCGGCCGTTCTGCTGGACAACGTCCCGCACTCGTTGCTTGGGAATTCTTGGACTCACCGTTTCCATTGAAAATGGTAAACAATCTGTATTTATCATCCGGTGCCACATCTAGCGGTGTTGTTGCTGTCAGTGTGGACAACTGTTGTTGGTATATTGGTGGTGTGGCATATGCAGATGGTGGCGTTGTTGATGCGGTGTTGTGGTTGTTGTTGTTACTTGTATTATTGTTGTTGTTGTTAAAGAGGCCAATATTAATGGTGGTGGGCGGGGGATCATCGTCAGCATGATCGCTGATCATTTGCGGATTTACGTAGCCCGATAAACGACGCACATTCAGTGGCGTCAGGCGTTGTTTCAGCTCATTTGGTGTTGTTGTTGTAGTTGTTGTTGTTGTTGTTGTTGTGGAAGGTGTTGGGGTGGAAGGTGTGGGTGTTGGAGTGGGTGTGGATGGTGTGTCTGTGGATGCTGGCTGGATGGGATTGTGCGGCAAGTTTGTCTGTTCGTTGGGCAGCGACATTTTAGCATTGGTTAGGGCGTGTCGTGTCGTGTCGTGCGTGTAGGTCTTTGGGTGGTGCAGAGCAGCCCCAAAAGAAGGCGTGCATGTGTTTGGCTAGTGTGTGGGGGCCCTGGCCTTTGCAACGGAAACTCATCGACTAAAATAAATGTAAACTAATCCTTTGCTGCCCCGTTTGTGTGTGTTGGGTGTGTGTCTAGGCCTCGAAACAATAATTTAAAACAATGAAAAAAATATATAAACTCTAAACACAATTAACACAAATCAAAAACTGTGTACTAATATGTATACTATTTTGTTTTTGTTTTTTCTATGGATTAGTTGTCTATGGACTTTGCATACTTTTTGTTTTGGTTTTTTCTGGTTTTCGCTTTTTTTTATATTTTTTTTTCTTTTCGAACTAAGTCTAAACACAAAAAAAAAAGGAAAATATCACACAATTGATTTGTTTTTAGGTTAAATAATTAAATAAGTTAAGAATTATGGAAAGTGCATTGATTGCTTTAGTATTTTGCTGGCTTTGTAGCTTTAAGGAATGTATGAAGAATGTAAATCGGAACAAGAATTGAAAGAATCCGGAGAATCGTTTGGTTTACATTGTAGTGAGAATGTGGGGAATGTTCTGGCGCCGTGTGTGTAGTCGTCCTGGTTGTGCGTGGCGTCCGTGGTTTCTGGCTGGGATTGGGATTGAGTGTGAGTGGTGAGAGGTAGTAGGTAGTAGGTAGTAGGTAGAAGGGCTGAGGTTGAGGTTGAGGTTGAGCTTAGTCACCGGACCGTTGATATGGCTGCAAGGCAACAACAACATTTGTGTTTTTTTCGCATTTAATTAAATTTTTTTGGATTAAAAAGGGGGGAGAATCGGCTGGAACGGTGGTAGGTATCAATGGAAATCAACAAAAGCAACTAAAGATTTAAGATATACTAGCCTAGGCTCTCGAGCGTTTCATCTGGTTAGGTTTTTCTTGGGTTTAAAAGTAACAAAAAAAATTAAATAACTCCAATCTTTGTCCTAATTTTAGGCAAGTTTAAAGGGTAAATGTTTGCCATTTTTTTATACTCGAAACAAGAGCCTGACCTGCCCCAACAAATTATTGTGGAGCTTCCGCATGTCAGAGGAGGCAAGAGACCCTGACCAAGAAAGCCAACAAACCGTGATGGCCAAAATGGTTTGCTTTTTCGCATCTTTTTTTATGTTTGGACCTGTTTTTCTATGTTTATGTTTGGCCAAATGAGATGAGTTGGCATTTTAGGCAAGTATATATAGGTGAGAAAGAGTTAACTAGTTTATTTATGGTCAAATTTCAGATAGTAAATATTTACTCCTAAATAAAGGATCTCTGTAAGTTTCCTCTTGTAATTTCTTATATTTTTTTTCCTTTCGCCGATAAGATTTTAATTTTCGCTTATTTGCCATCGCGTTGACAACAGTTGGACACAATAAATTGCCGCCACTTGGCTGTGTGACAACTGGAAGTGCAAATAATGTTGACAGCGAAGATTGAGGGGCGGATTCTAGTCAATCATGAGGCACTTGAGACACCTAAGGGGTTATTCCGCGCGACTTCTTTCGACTTCTTATCGCCTTTATTTATTTTTTTTTGTGTAGTGAAAGCCTTGCGCGTCACAAATCAAGCCCACGCGTCGGATACGTAATGCAGCAAATAACCGCGAATAATACGAATAACAGAGAACTCCAAGTCCCCGGCCATATACACCTGCACATTATTGCTATCAACAATCAGTACGCACTTGAAAATGCCACCATAAACAGCCACACGGGGGGTAGGAAGGTCAAGGGGTGTTATAAATTAGATAGATCAGCCCTTGGAAAGGGTTATTAAAAACGAAAAAAAATCTGGTTTAATCATAATAATACATTTTTGATCGATTTTAAGAGTGAGTTTTAAGAACAAATGGAAGCTTAAGTGTTTTAAAACGGCAGTTAAATTACAAATATATCGTTTTACTATCGATATAAGCAATAATGAAGAAATTAAATGAAAGAAATGATAGATATATAGTTATTTTGTCGATTTAAGTATTTAATTCGATTGTTTCGATAACATCATATTTATTTAGTTCGAGAAAAAGAAAGTGAAATGATAGATAATATACTTATATTTAATTCGAGTAGTTCGATATCCTAACGTCTTGATACTTGTCGATATTTACTTAGTTCAAAAACAAGAAAGGCAAATGATAGATACACAATTATGTTATCGATATAAGCATTTAATTCGATTATTTAGATAACATGGCGTTTTAATATTTGTCAATATTTACCTAGTTCAAAATAAAAGAAGTCAAATGATAGATATATCATTATGTTATCGATAATATCATTTAAATCGATTATTTCGATATCCTAATGACGTCGATATTTGCTGATATTATTGTATTATTTTGAACACCATATATCTTTATAAGGGGTATTGCAGAAAATGACTAACCTTCGTAATTAATCATGTAGAATTGCTTAAGCAATCTACGACTGGAAAGCAGCCCTACCGCCCACTCCACCATTGATAAAAAGCCCTGGTTTTTCCTTACAACAAAATTTCGAAATGAAAGCCACCGCGTGCCATAAATTGCTTGTTATGGCTAAAATCATCGCTGACTAACCGATTTCTGATTAAAAAGGAGAAACACAAGAAAAAAGAACCAACCGGAATCAATAGTCACAAGTCGCAGTAAATATGTCTTTAAATATAGTTTTCCAATCCAAATCTTATCGGTATTTTTTGTCGATCCCGATTACAGCTGATTAAGTCCGTTTGGGAACAGTGAGAAAGTCGCAATTAAAGCATGGTTTGTTAACCAAATATTAATCTGTAAGACATCGCGGAAGAAAGAAAAGATTTCCCTGACGACGTAGAAGGCACTTGTCAACGACGTCAACAAGACACACACATTGGAGATAATGGAAAACCATACAATGAGTGTGAAAAAACAGTCTATATAAGTGTCAAATTAAATATTTAAACTGACAATATATATTTTTTTTCTTGTCCGCCAAGCTGTGTTAAGCTTTCAGTCAGTCTTGGTGTTAAGCTTGTTAAATCCTTCTGATTCATTTCCGTGTAAACTCACTCGGTAAGGAAAGATTTATGGTTTAGATAAAGGAGAATATTCTGAACAGCACATTTTATATATATTTCTATACCGGGTATTGAATATTTTGTTTAGTCCATAGAAAACTTGCGCTCTAGAAAAGTACAAACTGTATTTGGAATATATCGATAAAGTTATCGATAAGTTGCATGAACTGAAGAACGGTCACACATAACATGTAAATTTCGCAAAGAGAAATGAAGAGAGGGTAACTCTTGATCGTAAATTGAGCAAGAAAAGGATATCGCAAGGAAAACCTTTAATATAGAATATAAAATAAAGAAAAACTGTATTAAAAATTTTTACAAAATAATTAAATAAAGCCGATGATAGTGGCCTTATGGGAATCAAGGGATCAAAGCTAAAAATTTTAATTTTTTTAAATTTCCTTGTTATTAACTTTCGGTTTTTATTATTTCCTATGTATTTCTTTTTATGTTTTTAATAACTGAACCTTAATTTGTTTAATAAATACAATTCTAAAAAAAGAACTGTCTTTTCTCCACAAATGTAGAAATCTCTTACGCAATCTAAGGACATAAATAGTCTAGGACTCTATGACGCACGCCCCAAACAATTGGAGAAGAGAAGAAGAACCACATAACTCGCGTTACGTATACGCACTGTCTGCCAAAGCAGCCAACTCATTTCGTTTTCTTTTATTTATTTGTTATTGCCTTTATGTTTGTGTTGTCGCGCAGCTTTTTGCGATTTTCAAGTTCAAAGTCAAAGCGAAACACGTGGGCTGAGCTTGCCAAGAGGGGCCAAAGGGGTGGAGGAGCTGCATTTGGGGCTAAATTGAGTTTCCTTTCTGATATTTTCTTTAGTCGCCATACGGAACTGAGTCTCGGGAGAGAGGAGCAGGGGAGGGAATTGTAATAATTGCCAGCAGAACGGAACGGATCCGCTGGGCATATAAATGCGCCTTGATTAGTGATGATTAGATGCCGCCGAACGCCAATCGTCAATAGGCAATCACCCTTGCCGCCTTTCAGTCTTTCCGTCTTGCAGCCTTTCTGTATTTCCCATTTATCTGGCTAATTTCTTTATAGCCAATTTTCTTATCTCGAAAAAAGAGCGAAAGAGAAGCGGCGGCCATCGATTCTCTATGGTTATTGTTTTACCAACCACCCTCTCTCTGAACTTCATAGCTTAAAATGCCAGAAGTTGCATTTTCCTTTCATTTCTTTGCACTTTTGTGCACATTTTTTCTTTTTTATTTCCTTTTTTCTGTATTTTTTGTGATTTGTTATTATTTTTGTTTTGTTTGTGTCACTGGGCGGCAGACGATTTGTCTGCCAAACTCCAGTTGGTTATGGAAATTTACAAAATGCGAATATCAGGTTTTATTCGGAACCAGTTGCTTGGTTGTGACAAACGACAAACTGAACTAGTTCAGGCTTTAAAGGTGTCGAACAAGAGCGTGATAAATATTTAACATGGTTTTTATATGCTTTTACTTAAGATAAAGTTTTTACTTAAAAAAAAATAAAGAGATACATAGTTGAGTTTTACATTTCCAAATTTACAAATTCTACAAATGACGAACTGAACTAGTTCAGGCTTTAAAAGTGTCAAACAAGAGCGTGGCAAATATTTAATAGGGTATTTATATGCTTTTACTTAGAATAAGTCATAAAAAAAACAAATAAATAGATAAATGGACAGCTGGATCCATAATATCTTGAATTCTACATTTCCAAATTCTACAAATGACGAACTGAACTAGTTCAGGCTCTAAAAGTTTCGAATAAGAGAATTTTCTTATGCTTTTACCTAAGATAAATAAATAAATAGATATACAGTTGGATCCATAATATCCTTGAAATCTACAATTCCAATTTTTTTAAATTCTATAAGACTTAAGTCTATAAGACTTAAACAAAATAGCCAAGTTATATCTTTAAATGTTATACCTTTAAATTTGTACCTTTTAAGGTTTCAAATGTCTGTAAATTCTGCATCTCCTTTTTCTTAAATTCTTTGCCAATTTTATTATCTTTATTTTAAGTCTGGAAAAACCTTTGCTTATGATTTTAATAATTTAAGAAATATTCCACCAAGAATATATAAAGGAGAACATAAATAAATGAGGAGTCTCCCATCTTCTATGGAAAAACTAGTTCCATATTTTATGCAAACACGAGCCAAGAGAATTTGAATGTCGAGAGATTATTATTATTATCTTGTTCTACGAAAAGACCAGGCTACAGATGTTCCATTGAGTAGATAAAAATAAGACGAATCAAGAATCTATGCCAGCTGGCTTGAAACTAGTTCACACCGAATTTAAGTAGACGAATTAGTAACTTATAACTAAATACAAAAGACTTAGATCCAAACAATAAATGCTTTGAGGAAGCTCATCCCAACTACATGGATATGAGAGTCTGCCTAAGCAAAGTCTCTCATTTTTTGTGTAAAATGTGCATAAAAATCGTCTCGTAATTTATGCCTTATTTATTTTTATGATAGCTTTAATTTTGGCCTATTTTACAAGGTTAATTAAAGTAATCCTGGTAACCATATTTACGGAGAAAATCTAGATAGTAAACTGACAAGGCGCCGCTTCATAAATGTTTATAAAAATAAAGAAACAGTATCTAAGGTCTTCGCTTCAAAGGCTGAAGTGCGATTGGGCCCAAAAATAAAGAAGCCATAAACAAAACCGCATATAATATAATATAATAATCTCGCGGACCCCGGCAGAAAGTCTATAATAAAGCCGATAATAAATCAATTTGGCTAATTACTCTTCTTGAAACTCTGCACAGTTGCAGTGATTAGATTGCCTGAAATTGATTGATGATTGATGATAAACAAGAGCTCGAGTCGAACATAAATCTCTCGCCGAGATTCGGTGAGATTTCTATAGCATATAGCATATAGTTGGGTATTTAACCCAAGAATGCCCAATGCCCAAGTGGCCCGATGCCCCGTCATTGTGGTCTTCATTTGTTTAATTTGCGAAACGTGCCCCTAGCTAGATGCTAGATGGGATGTCCCGTCGCTGCTAATTTCTATTTAGTGAGCTTATGTGTATTCTGTATTCTGTATTCCGTTCAGCTCTCGCCTGGCCGGGAGACATACGATATAAAAAAAGATATAAAGATATATGCTATCTGCATGCGGTGTTTGATTAAATTGTTCCCAGGCATCATTAAAAACGCGGCTCTGCCTTAGTTGGCATTCCGCCCTCCTGCTCCAGCTCCAGAACTAGGAAATGCACACATTGAATGGGCTATTGTACCCTGGCCCCAGGCCCCAGGCGGGTTCAAGGGCTTATTGGGTTTTCAAATCAATGAAATGCAAATAACTCGAACTCGACTATTGAACTTCCCCGCTATATGTATGTGTGATTTATTTCTCACGCTGACCCACTGCGACTACGGCGGCTACGTAATATGCTCGATACTATTAATTCACTATAAAATGCCTACATAAATATGCAAATTTTTCACGTGAAGCTGAAGCTAAGCAGCTTCCACGGCTCATTTGCATGCGATGTAAACGAACTTTGGCGGCCCAAACGCCAAACGCTTTTCATTTCACTTCCCAATCCCAATTCCCAATCCCAGAGAATCATTTCAGGGGGGGCCTGGCAACAAAGCAAGCTATTTTATAACAAGACAAATAAAAAACCGAAATAAAACCCAGCAAGTCTTTCTATGGCATTCGTTTTTATTGCAATTTTTTTCGGCTGCATTTTGTTTTGACGCAGGTGAAATCGAATGGGATTCGATTCTCGACAATAACAAAAATCGTCCCCCTCTTATTTATTCAATAATTTCGGTTAATGAATTGAAGCTTGTCAGGGTCCGTACCTAGAGAGAGCCAGAAAAAATACAGAAACAAACAATTTGTTTGGCCATAAAGTTTCGAAAAACAAAATTAATCACCTAACCGGCTTGGCTTATAGCATATATCGCACTGAATAATTCTCTTTCTGAGGTGTAAAGTGTAACAAAGTATAAAAACTGGAACCGAGAGAGAGAGAGACCCAAACCGAAACCGAAACTGTATCAAATGTCATTCAACTTGGCATTAAAATGCGTGAACAAAACGCCACAAATTGGTTTTAAAAAGATAATATATATTATAATAAAATCTATATAATATTCGACCAAATCTAGCTCGAAGAAGTCGGCTGTGGGATGATTCAGACTTATGATCTCATCTTTAGCTTTGCTATCTTTCCAGGTATTCTTGAGATATATTTAGTTCGTGACTCCCTAAGGATGTCCTACGAGGCTTCTGATAAAAAGCTATCTATCAGCTTTTATTACAAGTATTCTCCATTAATTAAAGGCATGAGTAATATTTACTAAGTGCCAATAATTCCTTTCAGATTGATTCACTGTTGACAAATCCGAATTCGATAATTGCCGCGAGCTGCAAGATTTGGAGATCTCTCACATGTTTATCAAGGTGTGAATCTTTTTCTCCCCAAAGCTTACACAGTTGGTTTTTAACACTTTAATTAAATTAATTAAATTAATTTCTTGGGATTGCTCTTACTCTATTTTAAGTGCTTTGCCTGTTTAAAGCTTCAGTTAAATCTTTAACGAAAAAAGTCCAACGCTATTTAATTTAATTTAAACTTCTGTGATTCAAAGGCAAGACTTGACTTATTATTCACTTACTCTTAAGCCTTAAACATTTACTTTAAACATTAAATCAATTAATGTGCTCTCTGTTTTTAAATATATTTTTTTATAATTAGATATACACAAAAATGTTTCGTTTTTTATGCATAATGAGAGCATTTATTTATTTTTATGACAGCTTCAATGTTGGCCTGTTTTACAAGGCAAATAAAAGCTGGCCATAGTATCTAAGTCACTAAACATATTTAAGCAGAAAATCTAGATAGTAAACCCTAGACATGCGAGACAGTTTACGACGAGGCGCCCCTTCATAAATGTTTATAAAATAAAAACATTATCTGGAAGAGCTCAATCTCGCTTCAAAGTGTGATGAATCAAGCTTTATGCTCTTGATTTCGAAGGATATTTTTCTTAAAGGGTATTTTCAATATATTCTTATGTTAGAATTGCTTTTGTTTGTATAAGAAATATCTTTTTAGCAAATATTATTTTTAATATTGCATAAAAATTACCTAAGACTAAGGAAATACCCTTTTAACTTTAACAAACAAACAAAATTAGAATTTGACCGCACTTTAGCGTTGCTTTTATGCTGTACATACTAAGCGTGTGACGGCAGAGACCGGGCAGAGAAATGTCCTTTTTTTTGTTTATTACTGTGGTTGGTATAGTCAAGTTGTTTTATTGTTTTCTGTTACTGTTTTGTAGAAACTCTAACAATAGTGTAGGTTTTAAGGCAAGTAAAATGGTCTGGAATACTGTGCGTGTGCAGGCAGAGGCTGGGCAGAGAAATTTGCTAACCTTTTATACTCATATTCTTATTATAAAAATTATTAAAAGCTTCTTTCGAACTTATTTTCAAGTGGTCTACCTAAGTAACTTTAAGGAAATAAAACCCACTAGAGTTATTTTGCTGTAAAGTTCACATGAATATAGATATTTCTGGGGTTTCCCTGCCTATAACGACGACCTTGCTTAGCTAAAAAAAATCTGCACTAGTCTTGGGTAAACATAGTCGAGTGAATGGCGCTAGAAATCCGATTGAAGTCCGACCGAAACTCATTAACTACACGCAGCAGTTGGTCAACGTCATATATACACAGCTATAACTTTTCTATATCAGACATGTCGCAAAAATTGCAGTCACATTTTAAGGAAGATCTCCAAAAAACGTGGGTTTTAATAGATTTTTTTATAGGGGACAGACAGAGCTAGAGTTACTACCGAAAAACCTACTATAAAAGCATAAAGATAGCCCCTCCCTCGAGAAATACCAATCGAAAGCCAACTTAAAAATGCAATTTGGCCGTGAAAACGAAATACCAGCAAACATAAATTAATTATTATTATTGTTAATAACATTTTGTTTCTTCTTTTGTTTTGGTTTTGGTTTTGGATTCAGTTTCTGTTTCGGTTTCGGTTTGCTTTTTGTTGTAAAAAATTTGTATTAACTATGCATAATTTAAAAGCTTTTCAGCCTTTCGATTCACTGCGGTTCGATTCAATTTGTTTCGTTTTTTTCTTCACTGCTTTGTAAAGCTTTGTTATTCATATTTCTTATGTTTTTTTTTCTTTTTAATCATTTTTATTTCTGGTGCGTTAAGGTTGCTTTATATACGTGTCTAAACTATTTATAGTATTTTAATTATAAGGTTTGAAGCCTCAAAACGGTTTTTAATTTTAATTCTCTGATTTGATTAATGAGGTTTGGGGCAATGAAAATTGGCAACAAATAAGATTGCGAATTTTATGCAAGATCTTCAAGGAATTATCCTAATATATAGGCCTATCTGTGGGTCAGTTGAGGAAGGATTGATTTGTGTTAGCAACTATATCCATCCTAAATTATAATAGCCTGCCAATAACTCCTATTCTTTCCCAAATAAAACCCACTTAAAGCTCTGGAGTAAAGAGCAATGATCTAAGCCAAGTGTGAGATCATTGGGAGGATCATCTCTGGGAGAAGACTTTGCGAAAAGAAATCCACGGCAACTGCAAACCATCGATCAATGACAGCCGAACGATCGGCAGAGCCAGAAAAAAAAACCTAGATATATCTATACACACATATAGATATTGCCAAAAACTTGTTAACCAATTCGCTTCGAGTGGGAGAAAACATACGAAACTAGAAATATGCGAGATCTGAGGGGCTCGCAATGCCAATTACAAACTAAGAATTGCTGTAAGTTTACGAAGAAAAAAAAAGAAACAGCTGCCAATCTTCCATTGATTTCCGCCTTTCAACCTTTCGCTCGCCGTTAATCGATTTAACAGATATCGATCGATCGCTGGGAGATTGTTCAATATCGAAGGGGCTTACTTTATCAGCTTCTTGCTTTGAGGGCTTGTTGTAAATTCACTGGATTTTTGTCACCTTTTTTGGGTCACTTTTAGCACAGGTAAATTATCTACTGACGATTGAGGTGAGGTGTGTGTGTGTTTTGTACTTTTAATGACTTTTATTTGTACTTTTCGGTTTTTCTTTCTTTTGTCACCAGTTTAAAACAATAACAGTAAAAAAATTATTTTGTTTTTTTTTCGGGTTTTATTTAAGGATTTGCCGAAATACTTCCGTGTGTGAAGATCGCGACGGGAAAGGGTTCTTTTCTTTATAGTAAACTCTACAAAATTTAGCAATTTCGTTGGAGCTATATTTTTTAGTAGATTTTCTCGGATATTTCTTTATGGATTTATTGTCCAGATCGTGTGAGGCGAGCGTTGTCTGCACCGTCCGCCGGGATATCGCACACTGAATGTCCAAAGACGGCAAACACTTGTTATTATAACGCGTCAAAGCGCGGCGCCGACAGCGACGCCAGCCGCGACAGCGACGCCGGCAGCGGGCTCATCGCTCGCTTATAAAAAAATACAGAAAAAAAAAATATATAAACTCACGCCCGAATCTGGCCCGAATCAATGAGCCACTTGGGCCTTTCGGTCTTGATAAGCTCGGGGAACCGACTGAAACTGTGACCCGCTCTCAGCGATAGCATCGACGGAGGCGTCAGCGTCAGCACCAGCTGCGACGCCAACCGAGGCAGAGGCAGAGGCAGAGGCAGAGGCGGTGGCGGAGGCGGAGGCAGTGGAGCGTCTATGAGCTTTCGGTTTTTTGTCTTATCAAAGACGTTTCCCATCGACAGGGGCTTCACGGATGATGCGATAGCACCTGAAGAAGCTTTCGACACTTCCTCTTATCAAAGACGTTTCCCATCTCAAGATGTCCCAGCATATACTGTGGACTTTTCGCGTATCAAAGTCGTTCCATGGGATTCACTGGGGGAGATCGCAACTAAAAACGAAGCTAGCACTTTGAAAAATATATCTGGTGGTTTATTAACATAATTTGGGCTAACGTAAAACTATGCATTATGTCGTTATTACCATCTTAAAGATAGTTTATTGCAGTTTATTATTATTTTGGGGGATCTATTAACTTAACTACAAATTACGAATAACTATATCCTATATAGATCTTAAAGGATAAGAGAATTATTAATGTAAAACCGTATAAGATATCGGAAACCTTTTGAGAACTACGTTTATGATTTATTCGAAAAGATTTTCCATAAAAAGTCTTTCTTAAAAGCTAAAACATTTTGATTTTTTTTTTTTAAGTTTCCAAAGAAGATTTCAAAAGAAGATTTCAAAAGAAGATTTCAATAGAAGATTTCAAAAGAAGATTTTCAAAGGAAGATTCCCTGAGAAAGATTTTCATAATAATATTTCCAAAGGAAGATTTCCCAAAGAAATACTTTCATGGGAGACTTCCAAAGAAGATTCCCAGAGGGAGAATTCCAAAGAGAGAATTTCAAGAAAGATTCCCAAAGAAAGATTCCCAAAAAAAAGATTTCCAAAGAAAGATTTCCAAAGGAAAATTTCTAAGGGAAGACTTCTGAGGGAGACTTCCAAAATAGATTCTCAAAAGAAAGATTCCCAAAGAAAGATTCCCAAAAAAAGATTACCAAAGGAAGATTACCAAGGAAGATTTATCAGAAAGATTCCCAAAAAAGATTTCCAATAAAAGACTTGCAGGAATGACTTCCAAGAGAAGATTTTCAAAAGAAGATTCCCAAAGGAAGATTTTCAAGGGAAGACTTCTGATGGAGATCTCCAAAATAGATTGACAAAAGAAAGATTCCCGAGAAAGATTTTCAAGAAAGCTTTCCAAAAGAAGTTTCCCAAAGGTAAACTTGTCAGAGAAACTTCCAAAATAGATTCTTAAAAGGAAGATTTCCAAAAAAGATTCCCAAAGAAAGATTCTCAAAAGAAGATTTACAAAGGAAGATTTTTAAAGGGAGATTTCAAAAGGAAGATTCCCAAAGAAAATTTACAAAAAAAAGATTTCCAAGGAAGATTTCTAAAAAAAAAATGATTCCCAAAAAAAAATATTTAAAATAGAAGACTAACACAGGAAGATTTCCAAAAGAAAATTACTTATGAAAGATTTCCAAGGAAGGTTTTCAAAGGAAGATTCCCTAAAGAAGACTTCCAAATTAAGCCTTCAATAACAATAAAAAAGAAACACCGACTGTGTGTGTTTCCCTACGCCCGCGTCGCTGTCGCTTAGACCGTTAGAATGAGCGGCGATCTGGCGGAGATCAAGAGCCGAAAAGAGCCGAAGAGAGCGCACCCGAACACACGAGCACAAGCCCGAAGTCAGAGTCCGAGCGACTTCGGGCTGAACTTCGTGACAATTCGCTGTAATTGACGATGGTTTTTTGACAGTTAGTTGGCTCATTAACCGTTCACGATATGCCGCGGGCAACGGGTCGTATGAGCGACGTGAACGCGACAAGAGAATTATCCATGATTTACAATCTTGGCCCTTTTTGCGTCATAGGTTATTTGTGTTTTTTTTCTCCTTTAAAATGGTTACAAAAAACCCACTCTAGTTCCTATAAGGTAATAGGTTCTATAAGATATATAACGAAATATTAAGTGCTATAACTAATATTAACCAGAACGCTGGGGACTAGCAATAGCGAATAGGTATTTTTAGTATTATGTAAATATATAATTACAAAAGAAACTGAGAAAGTTCCCTAAATCAGTCAAGTTTATATGGGACAACCGGGCGTATGATTGATGGAACTCATGATTTTAAGAGCGCTCTAGACATTATTTATGCTCACTTAAATATTTTTAAATTTTATATTTCATACAACTTATATTCCCTTGCTTAACAATCTCTCCCGTGGCACGATTTTGCTGTTAGAAATATATATTAGCAATAGCTGAGTTCCCATTAATACTATTAGAATATATAGATCGGGGGAAAATCTAGAGATTTTCGGTTGCACGTACACCATTCGATAAGATTTACGAACTTGTCACATCACGTTTTTTCAGCATTGGACAATATACCGAGATTAATCGCAGTTGGTAATACAAAAAAGAAATAATTATTTTTAAAGGTACATCTTATCAAAGATCGAACGGGCTTTAATTGACAATTATTTTTGGAGCGATGCCGGGGGCTCGTGACCAATGCTGACTGGTTTTTCGCACAAAGAAAGGTGAGATTAGGTATTTCATTATTTTCTACACGGAATAAAAGTGTTCTCAAGGTAATCGGGGTAAAAATATAAATTTCCTAGAATATTTTAATAATTAAACAAACGCAGTAAATTTCCAAACTTCTTTTTATTTTATTAATACTTAATAAATTCCGCTTTTATTGACACTTTCTTGTTCGTTTGAGTATTTAGGTTATTAACCCAAATCTCTATAAAATTATGAAGTAGTTGAGTTGAAGAATTAACCCCATTTAAGCTTAAAATAGATTACTAAACAAACAAATATATAAATGGGCAATAAGACCGATGATTGTGACACTGGCAAACGTTGACCTGAGGGTAAATCCAACGAAAAAAGAGGCCAGCAAACATGAAAAGTGTTTTAAACTTTGGCACTCCATTGTGACGCACACTCTCCATCTAGTTGGACACTCTTTTTTTTTGCTTTTTGTCTTATTATACCCGATACCCATGGCTTACAAGGGTATTATAAATTAGTGTCAACAAAAAAGTGTTTTATATATTAGTGATCAGCATCAGCAGGCGATGCGATATAGCCTTGTCCGTCTGTCCGTTTGTCCGTACAACCGTAAAAACACTTTGATCTCAGAGACTATAAGAACTAGAGCTACCAAACTTGGTAACAACATTCTTATAGATAAACCGTGGCTCAAGTATGATTTAGAAATGGCCACGCCCACTATTGCTCAAACAAATCATAAAAAAAAATGCCTAAAGAGAATATAATTTTTTTAAGCAATATAATTTTTTAAGAAAGTATATACAATAGATATAAAAAAATGCTTGTTTATTTTATTATTATTGTAAATTTGAGTAAAATCGAATAATAAATATGGAAATTATTGGGCTATAAAGTAGCAACCTTCTATCCTGCTCGCACTCATCTTAGTCGCACCATGAACCACGGTTCGAGCCCCAGATGGGGTGGATCAAAACAAAAACAAGGACGATTTTTTTCTGCTTTCACATTTTTAGGTCAATATATTATGAATTTTTATAAAACAACATTGTCTTGAATTTTTTTATTAATTTAGCACTAAAAGCTTTGAGTACCGGGTACCCCATAGTCGAGCACACTCAATACCAGCTTTCTTGCTTGTTTTCTTTGTCGCGTGTAATGCAGCAATGAAAAAAAAAACTATCCAGCATCTGTACTTGATTTTATTTGGATTTCGTTCCGTTTTATTTTATTTGTCATTTTGGTGTTGTCTTTTTTTTTATTATTATTATTATTTATTTTTTCCTTTTTAATAGACAAAAACTGGTTTTCCGCACCCGGATGAAATGTGCGAGAGAGTCCAAGTCCAAGTCAAAGAGCCGAAAAAAAAAATTCAACCAACGCCGTCGAAACATCTGGCGTGGAATCTCGATTGGAGGCCCCGGGGCTTTAATTAAGATTTAAATTCGGTTGAGAATTGAATTCGCTTGGCTTTCAGGATGTTGTGAAGAGCCCGAGCCCGAGCCCGAGCCCGAGCCCGAGCCCGAGCCCTAGCCAGAGCCAGAGCCCGAGCCAGATCTGAATGGATGGATGACCGCATGAATGAACCGCATTTACAAATAGTTTTGATTATAAGCCCTAAAGTCAACAAATTGTCGGGGAAATAAAAATAAACACAAGAGAAGAGTGTGTACGCCGCGTGTTTGTTAACTGATTTTGATTTTGAGAGCAAACGAACACGATTTGCGTATTTGGGACATCATAACTTGGGAATTGACTTTCTGATCATATTATTTTCTCTATCTTTAGAAAGGTGACTCTGGCAATATGGAATCTTCACAAAAAGGTCAAGTGCTAGGTCATGTTTACTCTAGTTTTATAATTTTTAAAAAGCTCTACTTATTTATAAACCTATCAACTCTGTTCTAAAATAACTTTATTGACGCAACAACATAAATATTACGTATCCCAGAAAGAATACCTAAACGTCTAAGAAAATGAATGAATAATTATTCAAAGTCAGAGCTTTCTCAATAGCGAACATGTTAATCGTTGCTTATTAGCCATATCGTTATCTCAAGCTGTTTTAAAATTGCTTTATTAAAATATTGGTTCAAACTAGATTTGTTTAATCGGCTTTTGCTCTAAATCTACTTAAAAACAATTGAAAAACTTTATAAATATATTGGTTTTAACTAGATTTTAGGTTTGCTGTTGATATTTTATTATCGCTTCTTTTGGCAAAAAAAACTTGACTTTCAAAATAAAGATAATAAATAGTCACGTGCTTACACACAGTGCGTGTGAGGGAAGAGGTTGGACAGAGAAATTTGTAGACTCTCCAGTCAAAGCAGAGACCACCACTGCTCTGTAATAATAGAGACATTCTAAGCATTTCGCTATGTTTTTTAAACTGATATCTTTGGGAATTCCCCCTATATCATTAATCATATCTATTTAAATATATTTCTCTCCCTTTGTAGAGTCTGAATTCTTAAAAGAAAATACCCTAAATCCAATTAACTTTTAACCTATATTATACATTTTATTTCCCTTTTCTATCCCCTAAATTATTCTGATTGATGAACATCTTAATTTTTCAAGAACAAGCTTCGAGATGAAGCTGCAAAAACTCCCCCGTGCGGGGAATTCTTGCGAAAAGACATCCATTGTGCGGAGACAGGGGCCATATAATGCAAATAGGGAAGTACAATATCGATCGCCTGAGAACAAATAACAATAAAAATAAATGCAAACAACGTGACAAAAGATACATTTACCGCTTATCAGGTCATTTACATAGTTGAACATCGTTGAGTTCGCTCGCTTGTTGTCTTTTTTTTGTTTTGTTTGCTTTGTAATTTTCGTTGTTTTAGTTTTTTCGAGCAAATTACTTAAATGAAAACTGCTTGCGGTGTTTCGATTGACAATTGATGAACTACCGTTCGCGGCAGGGAAGTTTCGGTTTTGTTTTTGCTTTTGGGTCGGCGGGGGATTTATTCGTTCAATCAAATTGCCTGCCGGATAATTACGATCAACTGTCGCTGATGCCGGCTGGCTGGCTGACTGATCGCCGATTGTTTCGTCAGTAAATTGCTGGCGTCGCCCCCCTTTTCCCGCTAGAAAAAAAAACCCACCCAATTTCACCTACATCATCATCACACCCCCCCAACATCATTCCCGCAGAAACTACAAGTCCATGCTTATCTGCACTGAGCGAAATTAAATTTGCTAAATAATTAAGCATTAATTCTTAGCATGAAACATTGCTTGTAATTAATATTTAATCAAAGATCTGATAAGTATCAGCTAAATGTCATCGTGAGGCTTTAGTTTGCCTATTTTTCTGGAGGAAATTATTTGCATTATGTTACGGTCCAACATTATCGATATAAATATGTCACAGACTAAAATATCGATAAAAAAATTTAATTGGCTTAGATAACGATTCGTAATTTGCTTTTTAAAAGTTTAATGGAAGTAAATATAATATATACAATTTTTGGGAATAAAGATTTTGTGAAGATTAATTTTAAGCAGTATAATCCAAAACCTTTTCCCTAAATACCGATAAATAAAACGTATTAAAAATAATATATCGATAAATGAAATGTAAAAGACTAAAATATCTATAATAGCTGTACAAGGGCGTCACAACTTCCTTCTATCTAAAATATAGATTTATAAAATGCTTTTTTACAAGCTTCATGGAAGTAAAATTTGAAATTAAATTAAATGTAATTTTGGGTCGGCGGTTAGGATTCCTTTTTTTTGCTATATCATCCAAGCTCTCTTCCCCTTAATATCGATAAATTCTAAAATATCGATCAGTAATTGCTTTTTGACGAATTTTATAAAAGTGTAATGTTTGGGATTTCTTTAAATTCTATTTTTTTAACGAAGATTAATATGTTTCCAATATAATCTAAAGCCCTCCCCCTAAAAATCTGTAACTAAAATTAAAAAGACTAAAATATCGATAAATAAAACGAAAAAGACTAAGCTATCGATACATAAAATTTAAGAAACTAAAATATCGATACAGCAATAGATTTTTTTTATGAATGAAAAATATAAAACAAATTTTTTTTTAGTTTAAGAAATAAAATTAACAAATTATTTTGTCCGCTGATATGCTTGCCTATTTTTAAGATCTCTCCCCCAATGTAACTAATATTTTAATGAAACTTTTTTTTAATAATATTTGTAAAACTCTTTACGACATGTTTTTCTATTTTTAGTCCCTTTTCCCCCAGGTAAACAATATTTAAAATTTTTTTTGGATACATTTTTCACTATACGTTTTTCTCTTTTCAGTGTAATGCATGTAATCAATATTAAAATAAAATTGAATAAAATGTAATTTTGAGCTCAGTTTTTTATTCTCAGTGTGGGGAAACCTTCAACTTGAACTAGCTACCGAGAGAGACGAGACTCGTTTCAGTTTTGAGTTTGGCACGCGATTGAAATGAAATTAGCAGCTGCAAATTGCAACATGAATTATTGCGCCGAGGGCCCTTGGCCTTGGATCCCTGCCCGCCGTAGCACCAGCGTCACCTAAATACTAACCAATTATACAGATGTAATGGGCTTTAATTGTGCTAAGGTAGGGAAATTCGCGGCTCGCTGAATTACTCTGAACCCATTGCCAGCTGGCAGAATCAGAAGAGAAGAATATGCAATTAAAAGGCCGGGACGGGGCGTACGACACAATCTTATCGCACAAGATGTGCATAGTAATTGCATACGAGTACGAGTGCGATTACGTTATTCCGAAAGAGACTGAACAATAAGAAACCGAAACTGAAAAAACGTGCACATATCTCGGTGGGAGATACTCAGATACAGAGATATATTCAGACACGCAATCGATGTCTCCATATGAGTCACCCCGGTGAAGACCCATTCCGTTTAGGAATATACCCGGGAATCTCCGTGGATGTGCCGGGAACACGAACTGATAACTCGAAGCGGCTAAAAGATATCATAGTTGGGGGAATTTACCCAAAAACCGAAAGGGGGAACAACTCAAGCCGAGGATCTTGAGTGAAAGGTAACTTTTCTTACTTCCGAGTAAAGATATATTTCCAAAGAGGATCCGTTAAAGCGGGAAGAACATATTTTTACTGGACTTACAATAGCAAGAATATGCTTTTAGGGGGAACTACATTCCGTGATTCAAGTCTATGCAATGTAAGACCAAAACAACACTCGAAGAAAGCTATCAATATCGATTGGTTTACTTCTACAAGTTCTTTGACTTCACCTGGCCATGAGTCAATCTTATATGTGTATATATACCGATCTGATCAGGCCAGAATTGGGCGTCATTTAAGAGGCCAGATAATGGTTATCAATCGAGCCATCGGACCTGGAATCGTGCCCGCACATGAGTACCCACCAATGACGTTAACCTAAAGCCCAAAATCAAAAGACACGGGCCCCTTCCCGTTAACACTTGAGAGATAGTATCAATGGGGGGTTTTGGGGATCGTATAACGACTGTGGAGATGCTCTATGAGTTCGGGTATTTCTTAATTTTTGGAAACTAAAAGGAAGGATCTAAGTACATAAAAAATTTCAAGACAATCGGACTATGATTACCCTGACAAAAGGTAATTTAATTTCTCTCTAGAATATTTCCTGTACGCAGCCCCCGTAAGGTAGGCTAGGTTAGCTTGTGAGCAGCTTGAGGGGTTTTTTCTCTTCCTTTGTTCTTAGCCCATCGACCCGTTTTCCGGATTAAAGGGTATTCCCATAAAAGGTGCGTAGATCGCAATTGCGTCAGGTGCGCCTTGCCCACGCGATCAAGGGGTATTGACTACTACTGCCCTTGTACTACCTCCTGCTCTTACGACCATCATCATCCACTTCTCCAGGTCCGATTCCGTTTCTCGATTCCCATTCCTGGGCCATTATCAGTTGTCACGTAGCCCCGCTGAAATTATCTCTGTCATACAATCCACACAAACTTGATCTTGATGTGAAGTACCACAAGTGAAACCCAGAAACCCCGAAGAGCTCAAGGGGCAGAAGGAGGAGGAGGAGGCGTAGCTGAAGGAACGGACATGGTCAAGACCTTGGAGTGGAGCCTGTATTTACACAGAGCGACGCGAATCTAATCGAAGGGGGACTTTACCCGGAGATATATATTTTTAATTATAGAAATTTCGCGTGTTGAATCTTGGAAATCGAAACCAAAATGGAAAGTTTTAAATTAAACAATAGTTTAGTTAAAATATTATATTTTTAGTAAGTGGAAATGGTAAGCCTTAAAGATTGGTTTCTTAAAATAATACTTGCTTACATTGTATTCATTATCTATGAGGCTTATCATAAAAGATCCTTCTGCAGTTCAATAAATTACCAAGAATCTTGAACTATAAATCTAAATAAATCATAACTCTTAAATATTTCTGACATTCCAACCCGGAATCCTAACCAGAAACAAGCCCTCCATACCCCTGCGATACGATTCGTATCACGTCGATTGCATTTTTAGTGTTTCTCAGGTGTTCTTTTATTTTTTATTTATTTTTTATTTTGGTTTTGAGCAATTTATCAACGGGTTTAATCATTCCAGCGGCGACGCTTCTCTGATTTCGATTTTGGTCTTTTGAAGAGTCGAGACAAAAGCCAACGACACGCGTCATTTGCCTTGATTAGTATGTACGGTTCGATTCCCAGTCACAGATAATGATACGGATACAGATACACAGAGGAAAATGGTCAAGAAAACAATAAATTTAATTTTTTAAAGTACATCATTCCCTTATAAATAAATAAATAAAAGCAAAAAAAAGCGTGGAAACAAGAGTTATAGTTTTTTTTAGCTTTTAGTTGAAGTATTAAGAACTTTAAGAACTTTGAGAAAATATGTTTATATTGTTTTTAATGGTAAAAAAGAATACAAAATATTTTTTAAATATATTAAATATTATTTTAGAAACCTATTTTAAGCATAGAAAACATTTACTCCAACACTTTCTTCCCAGTGTAGAGATACACCCCATCAATAGATACGGATACGTGTGCTCGACGCGTTTATGTAATGTTTTAGTTTGGCAATTTGATTTTTGTTTGATTTTATTTGATTTTTTTTGGGTGGATTGGCTTTTGGCCTTGCCCCTGACCTTGGTGTGAACCCCACAATAATAACAATAATAACAATAACAATAGCACTACGTGGTCGTTGACAAGTTAGCGCCACTGTCTTCCCCAGACATTTTTTATTGGTTCACCTCATTATCGCCCACCAGACAACACTTCCTCCTCACGAGCATTACAACTTTGGGTTATGAAGGGTCCCCTCATCGATAGCCGATCGAAAGTTTTTCAATAAAATTACACCTTCATTCACATGAAGGGGGCTCATTATCTACGAGAAATTCCCGCCGATAGGAGAGTCTTCTGCTTCTGCGATGATGTAAAAGGGAGGTTCCCGAAGGTAATAGGGAATTTTTGCAATTAAGAGCTTCACAAAAAGATGTAAATAGGTAAGCCCTAAATTTCTTGATCACAAAATAAGAAAACCCTGAACTCGGTAGTGTTTTCTTTTATGAACTTATCTCTGAGTTAAACTGAGTTAACAAATCTTGACAGAAGCACTATTCCAATTTATTGCCCATCGTTACGAGCAATAAAATGTGTAAGACTCCACCAACACTATTCCTGGGTAAATTGCTGCTGATAGGTTGTAAAGCGCAGATATTTATGGACACTGATACAAACAAGATAAAGTACGTAGAAATTATTAATCGGTATTAGAGACAGGTAATTTAGAAATTACGAAGCTCTTTCACTATAACAGCTTGACAAGAACTCTGTTGTCCGGCGCTCAGCAACTGAGCCTCGGCCACTGACCTAAACAAATAAAATGAAAGCACATAGTGTCTTTTTTTGTTGTTTTTGCTGCGTTGTTCGTACATTGCAGGCAAAGCGTGAAAGATGGAGCGAGGAAGATATAGAGCGCCTACTTGCATAGAATGTACACTTTAACAACGACCATCAAGCAAAGACCTTTTTATAAAAACATAACGTCCATACATTTGAATTGCAATATGCAAGCAATTTTTCAGCCATCAACGAGTGCAAAAACGTACCACTTCTACCGATCTTTGCACCTCTTAGATATGTATTTATAGGGCACAGCTCACGCTTAGCAACATAAAAGCAACCAAACAACAGTTTAGGGCCATAACCATAATACCCATTTCCGCTTCTGTTTTCCGAGTAGCCCTAAATTCAATTCGATTCCCAGACGATATGATCTACCCAAACGCCTTTTGTCAAAATGTGTTTGGAATATTTTTTTATGGTCCGCGATAGAGGAGTTGACATCGCCTGTCGATAATACGCAGTGGAACGATTGCGTTGAGGCAGGGAAGGGTTACTTTATGGTGTTTACCACTGGTTGACCCAATGGTGAGTGGCTGGGCCTTCGAAGAAGTATTACTCATTCGCCTTAAATCAGGCATTCGACATGTTGTCAGTCATAAATGACGATATTATCTAGAAACCGCTAGACTTATCCTTATCGCCGGCATTATGGGGAAACCTCTGTATCAACGGCGAAAACAACAAACAATTCAAACGAATTGCGACGGAGCTTAATTATTTTACAATGCTTGCCTCGACTAAAGATGATCACCTTTTTTGTTCTTTTGGATCTCGGATCTGATAACTCAATTCCCAGAGGGCGGCCGACCGTAAAATTCGTTCGGCGAGCCGAAAACAAAGGCGAGTAATAAAGAACAATTGTAAATTTGATAAAATAACCTAATGACAGCGTCAACAAATTTGCGGATTGCTCAAGAAGCATTCTGTCAGCCCACGAGAGCTAAAGTGATAAAAAATACACAAAATAGTTGAGTGAATTACCAAGCCAATGAGAAGGGTTGGCTGGCGTAACAAATTATCATTTATTTATTTTTTTTCTGTGCCTATATATTACGAAAGTTCTGATCTAAAATTACAGTGAACTTAGAGTGAGACAACCAAAACTATTTTAATTAATTCTTTAACAAAATTACGCCTATCAGTTGGAGTTTCAAAAACATATTAGAATTATTAAAGGGTTGCTCATGATAACTACTTAAAGGGAGAACTTACGAAGGAAAAATATTGTAGGTACTTAGTAAGGAAGGTATGTATATCCTCAAGAATTTTCGTTTTTTAACTTAGGAATAAACTGAAAAATAATACCATGTAGCTGCTAAGATTTGACATATTCAGCACCTTCGACTATTACTCGGTTGAAAAGCATCAGAGCTCTCAAAATATTGCCTTTAATTCGTATTATAAAGAGAGCTTTATGGTGAACTTCAGAAAACCCCCCTCAACAAATCAACAAACTCTAAAGAGGTTTGTAGAAGCATCTTTGATGAAAGAATTCCTCAAATCAATCGCTTTAAAAATCGATCTGAGTCACACGGAGAGCACCAAGCAGGCGTCAGAACTGGATTATCATAAATGTCAACAATTATCTGGGCAAACATTTCGTAGAGAAGCAAACAAACAATTCTCTGTTCGTATTCTCACCTTCTCTGCCTCTGCTTCTCACTCCTCTTTCTCTCAAAGTCTCACACTCACTAATTCGTTAATGTACTCGAATTCTGAAAATTTCCGATCATCAATACAGAGACATACCTGGTTCGCTAGAGCTATCGTCATCGCAGGTGTTCACGAGTCGGGCATAGCCGCAGCTTGAGCCACGCCCTCTTCCTCGCGGGAAATGCATATCTCGGGATCAGGAGTTCTTCTCGGGACGATTCCTTTGAAGAGTCAGCCACATCTCTATAGCTCCCCCAGAAAATGATACAAAAACTAACTCTATATGTATTTTTTCGTATTTATTCCCCCAACCGATTCTCAATGCCGACTAAGTTCTGGCTGGCCGAGCAGCAGTTTCTTATTTGGTTACTCCAGAAACGCGTCTGATCTGGGTCTCTATATAAACACATGTGTTATGGCCAATTCTTAAAGGTGGTAGTTCCGGATTTTTAAAGAGAGCAAAAACGTGAACTTGTTCGGATTATTATTTTTAAATGAAGACAAAATTTCCATTCAGGCGAGTTTTTCAAGATTCAAAAAGGAAGTTGTTCCTTCTATGAGTATAGATAATAACTATTAAAAACTAGGAGACCCTGTGAACTTTACTTTGCTCTAATATAACACCATTAGACAGACTTCCAACGATAGGCCTTGCGATTTAATTATTGTCGGAATTCGTGGGATAAGGACGAATTCTCCTTGGAATTTCCTCTTATGATTGATCTCTTAAATCAGTTCATAGCTTGCATTGCTACACCCTTCATTGTTCAGTCAACTGGCTTTAACGCTCGCTTATGCGATGTAGTGCATTCATCCCAAATTACGATTTTGCATTCTTGCATCAATTTTGCTGGCTTTTAACCTGTGAAGATATTCATGGGTATCTGGAAAGCGAAATGTCCAGATCTTTCATATATATTTGATGTTTTGACCGAATTATTACGAGAATCAACGAAAGGCTGAGAGTCTTGACTGTTCCACCAAGAAACTAAAAGCTTCCTTTCCTTTTATTAACAACCATCATCAGTGAATAGTAACACGAATAACAATGTCTACACATTTGTTCTGGGTCTTTCACCAGCTTATCTCGATTATAGAATTTAGTTAATATAATTCGCGATTGAATGCCAGTGCCAAATCGTTCATCGCTTCAATCGCAAATTACAACGGAAGCTGGTCGACAGATCCCGTGCATTAATCGATTAAGAACAGGCATTCAATATTTCGAAAGCACGCAAATTACTTCTATCGGAACTAACGCTTCGTATCGCATTTCGTCGATATTTTAAGACCGAAAATCGAAATCGAAATCGAAATTTTACGTATTTGAAACCTCTATGAAACGATCCTTTGTAAAGTTTAGATTCTCAAAGCTTAAGGACTATCCTTTACAAAAAATTATATATTTTTTTAAGTCCATCTGATATTATTATGCATATTGGAATTATCTCTTATGTGTGGGAAAATTTATGAAATTCTTGTAGGTTAAAATTTAAGAAGTTTATATTTAAAATTTTAATTAGCTGTGCCCATAAAGTTATTTAATATAGTTCGAGGTTAAGAAGAACGTCGGTAGTAGTGCAAAACAAAATTATAGATATATAATATCTACCGAATTTTATTGACTTTAGTGAGTGGTGGCAAAGAAGCGGACCCAATTAATTTATTTATTTCCCATAGTCAATTTGCAGGCGGATCCTAATTTCCAAAGAGTCGCCAAAGACAACAAATGACGTTGTCTGTTAACTGGAAGCCAAAGATGAGGTGTTAATGCCAATATTGACTCGAGTGTTTACCACGCAGCATGCCTGCCACCACTGACGTCATAACGAGCGATTTGAGTATCAAGAAAGCTCTGGACACCTACACACACGCTGCCCACCACTGTCGTCCGACTGGACTCAATTTGAGCAGCCCCCGTATATACAGACAAGGTCAGAATAACAGGACTAAGAATTCTAAAGGTTCTACCTAAGCTAATATTCTGGAGGCAAGTAGCGAAAACTTGGAAAAGGATTATGAAATTGGCTCTAAATTAGTGTTTGATTAGTAGTTAAGCGTATTTTGGATAGTTAAGTTCTAGCATAAAAAGAATTTAAACATTTAACATCACTAGGATCGCCCAGTGGGGGAAAATCCCCCACTCTACCAACTGTCGACGTCTTTTCATAATGCAAACAAACGATGTTCTATTTCAAATGTAACTATCATTCAATTCATCGAAAGGAACTTCATCATCATCATAAGTAATATCTGGATTAATTACATTGCGGTGAGAAGCAACGCTTTGTCTAACG